>APFE030628375.1:5195-30157 GCA_000404065.3 Pinus taeda | reverse complement strand
AACAGTGTTGTCTATTGCAGCACAACACAAATGGAAGATTTATCAGATGGATGTTAAATCTGCATTCCTGAATGGAGTGTTGAAAGAAGAGGTTTATGTTGAACAACCTCCAGGTTATGAAGTTGATGGTCAAGAGCATAAAGTTTGCAGACTGAAGAAGGCTCTTTATGGGCTGAAGCAAGCTCCAAGAGCATGTTACAGCAGAATAGACTCTTATCTGATTGAAAATGGGTTTGACAAGTGTGATGGTGAACCCACACTCTACATAAAGGAGAATGACGGTAAGATTATTATTGTTGTTTTATATGTAGATGATCTGATTTTTACTAGCAATGATGCTTCACTTATTGTTGATTTTAAAGCAGTCATGAAAAGTGAATTTGAAATGACTGACTTGGGTTTCTTAAGATATTTTCTTGGAATTGAAGTAGACCAAAGTGAAAATGGTGTTTTCATTTCTCAAGATAAATATGTAGAAGCTGTGTTGAAGAGGTTTAACATGCAGAACAACAAAGCAGCTGTGACTCCAACTGTAATGGGACTAAAATTGACCAAAGAAGACAGCAGCAAGGATTTTGATCCAAAACTGTACAAAAGCATAGTTGGCAGCCTTATGTACTTGACTGCAACTAGGCCAGACATTATGCACGCTGTGAGTTTAATCTCCAGATTTATGGAAAGACCGAAAGAGACTCATTGGCAGGCAGCCAAGAGAATTCTAAGGTATGTGAATGGAACGAAGGGGTTTGGTATTTTATACTCCTCTTCTGAAAGTTTCAAGTTGACAGGTTACACGGACAGTGATTGGGCTGGAAGTGTTGATGATAGGAAAAGCACATCAGGATATGTGTTTCATATGGGATCGGGAGCCATCTCATGGGCTTCCAAGAAGCAACTAGTTGTGGCTTTATCAACAGCAGAGGCAGAGTATGTGGCAGCAACAGCAGCAGCATGCCAAGCAGTGTGGCTGAGAAGAGTTTTCAGAGATTTGTGTCATGAACAGGAAAATGACACAACCATTTACTGTGACAATAGCTCAACAATAGCTTTGTCTAAAAACTCTGTTTTTCATAAAAGAACAAAGCACGTAGATACCAAATTTCACTTCATACGTGAATTGGTTAACAATGATGAAGTTGTTTTGCAGCACTGCAGAACAGAGGATCAGCTGGCTGACATCTTGACAAAACCATTGCCAAAGAAAGGTTTTGATCATTTCAGGAAATGTCTGGGTATGCAACAGTTGAAATTAAGGGGGAGTGTTGGAATTTAATTCCAACTGCAAACAATTAATACAGAATCGAAATCTGATCTTCAACAATTAATTTCAGATTGTTCGGTGCCGCAAAAGTCCACTGATATTTTGAGCATTAAATTCAGAATTAAATCCCCTGCAGACAACCGACTTGTTTTTGCTGAAAAGGCATCACCGCCTTGCATCACCGCCTTCTGCAATAAATACAGAGATAAAGATCAGCAGATATTTTGTTTAATTTATTGTTTAACTCAAATCTTTGTTTTTCCTATAAATGTAAACGCACAGCAGTTCTGTTTATTAATCAGGCAGTGCAAAAGATTTCTGAACAACAGTTATGTTTTCTGTCTAAGTGTAAGAGTCTTAGAACAACAGTTCTGTTTCTGAGAGAAGGTTAGAAGAACAGAGTGTGTCTCTTCTGTAAATGCACAGCAAGTGTTGAACCTGCGATTTTCTGAGATAGAAAATCGATTTCTGGAACTGAAGCGTTCCTCTTTTGTAACAGCTAAGTTTCCTGTATCAGTTTTTGTTTACTGTTCATGAATACAAGTTTGCAGTTTATCAGTTTACTGTATTGCTGATTTTCTATTGCTGTTACACCAAGTGTTAAAAGCACTTTGATTTTACTCTATAAATTTATAAGTAATTTTGACGCCCATAAAGTGACTTAGCGTCAAAATCGTGTTGCTGAAACACCGTAAGTCAAAAATAGTTTTGCATCAAAAATCGCGTTGCTGCAACACCACGAGCAGCGTTGCTGCAACACCAGTTACAGCAACACAATTTTCTGTTTTTCTGTTTTTTCTGTGTTAACAGAAACAGAGTGTTATTTCCTGTTGCTGCAACACCGATTCCTGTTGCTGCAACACCAAGTCCAGAAAACGAAATTATCAGTTTTTGTGCTGAAACAGAGCAGTTTTGAATTGTCTGTTTGTTTAGGAATTTAGCAGAAAATTCCATCATATCAGAGAGTTGTTCTGGGATGTTTTGTGTTATGGAATTCACCATAAAATTCCAACAATTGCTTCTAGCGTAGAAGCCAATATTCAAACTATGAGCAATTCAGTTGGTGCTTACTCGACCTTGTCGCGCAGTCAGGGGGTTACCATTCTTCCGATCTTTTCCGATTCAAGCCACATCCAGTGGATAGATTTGGTAGATCGGCTTATCAAACCTTGTGATGGATTTCCATTATTATTGAAACTGTTTGGAGCGTTTGTTGGAGGAAAATTACACATTATTGGTAAGTGAATCTATGAATCTCTCTGTAAATTGTTTGTTTTTTTATTTTAAAAAAAAAACAGGGTAGAGCAATAGGGGGTTTCCAAATTTAAATTACAAATGTCAATCCCCGACAAAGATCTTGGGTGAAATGTTGCTGAGGACAAATGGATGCTCTGTAGTTGTTTGCAGCAGACCACCAACAACCCAGATTGACGTTTTCGTGGAGCTATCGTCTTGTGTTTCTATCATTTCAAACTGTCTTCTATTTAAAATGAATATTTCAAGTTTGTTTAGTCCAAACGTGATAGATCTGCCTGGGGTATATTTTTCCTCCTTGAATTATTAGATAATGAAGAGTGATAGATCTGTACACTTCTCAAGTTTGTTTAATGGCAGAATAATAAATCTGTATATTTTTCTTCAATGAACAGGTAATAAGCGAAGTTCACGGAGGCATTAAAAAATATTATGATAGGGATGGTAAGGGATGAAGTCTATTCACTGTTTTCTGATTTTGTGTTATGAGGAACTGGCATCTTGTTGCACCCGAAGATGGTTATTTAAGAGGAAGATTGTTAAGAGGGTTACCACATCTTATAATTCCTTGTATTCCCGGTTTCATTATTACAAGTGAGTGGGAGGAAATTACAACTATTGTGGCAGCATGAAATTCAGATAGACAAAGGTGTCTTGATTCATATTTTCAGTCCATTGCATTTATATATCTACTTGTACCTGAAACCTAATTGTTTGCATTTGCAGGTGCCTATACAACTGCCAGAATAAAATATATAGACTCCCCTTTGACACATTCCAAAGACCATAGGGAGGCAGAAGCAGAAGTGCCTTGATAGCTTATTTGCCAATATCTGACCAAAGAATTGAGACAATTAGGGGAATTTTGCAGTTGGGAAAAAACTTCCAGAGTTAAATGTCGGGTGTGAACAAGTAGAGAAGTTGTCGTGCCTTGAAACAATAGGCTGCGCCAACAATTGAATAAAAACCTCTGCAGAAGATGGCAGTGCTGTGTTACAAAGAACACAGAAGAAAACAACAGTTTCGATTGTTTAATATTTGTTTAAGCTATGATGAGCGTTGAGATTGTTTCATTATGGGTAATTTTATTATGTTTTATTTGTAAATAAAGTGATGGTTTATTTGGTATGATAAAGAGAGAAGTTGCCAAGTTTGTTGTGGATATTTGCTCTCAATTTGTGGTTTATTTTCATATTCTTGATAGGTTAGTGGTGCTGACATGGTATCACAGGTTCGTGGCACTCTCCTCTTTGACAGATTAAGATGAATTTAACTGAAAACTTTGCAGCTCTGTAGAATAGTCCTATAATTACTTGGGGAACATAAAAACCGTTTAGTTAGTTGGTTTCATTTATCTTAACAAAGTAATTTATAATTTTCTCCAATTCCTGTTCGCTGCCATCTGTCTCAAATTGCGATTCCAATGAACTTTTGGTAAAAAAAGAAAATTGTTGTTTGTTCATGATAAACCCCGTAAAGAAGGTTACTCTAACCTCCAACTGCAAACCCCTCCTGTAGTTGCTTTCAACCAAGTCAACCTCATCAAACAATATCTTTCATAGCATACTCTTGCAAGGGGTTAAATCATGCATGTCTGCTTCAAATAGGCAACGTACAACTACAGTCAATCAAAACCCTCTAGATAAATCACATAAGGCGACCTCTTTGAACAAAGAAACCTCTCCAATTATAGCGCTACTTTAATGAATTGAGTTGATTGTTAGCATAATCACTTCCAAATTCTCATATTTTCAGAACTACATGTCTTTAGTGAGATGTTTCAACAGAGCCCATCTGTAGAACCTGCGGTTTTCACTTTATCTCTTTCTAAATACTGTAGAAGAATGGTGACAAATCTCTGAAGGTTTTTTTTCCTTTTTCAAAGAGTGTCATTGACTTTTTCCTTGGAAAATTCGACTTATATGCAATTTCCAGAGTATCTTTTTTCTTTTCTTTTTCTTTCAATTGAAGAAAGCAGCTCTCAGGTATACGTAGTCTTGCTTAAGATTAAACAAAAAAACCTGTGAAACCCAAACTCCCCACCTAAACATTAGACCACATTCCCAAAACTCTCCTTTCAAAATTTATTATTCACTAATATCAAATCTATCCAATCAAACTCTCACAATGATAATTCTTATTAGCATCTTGTTGTTGTTCCTGTAATTAATCCAACACTCTCTCGGTAAGTGTTGTTGTCTCATTAATCTATGTCCTGGAAGAACACTCAGCCAAAAGATGGGTCATAAATTCATACTATTGATTTCCTCGAAAAGTAGATTCTGACAATACTTCTCCTGGTAAGAATGGTTTAGGAAAAGGTTTTAAAACCAGTCATCAAACCCATGTCCTATATTTGGAAAAAGCAGTAAAAACATCAGTGAGAAAACTCAGATTGTTATTCCACATATCAATTACATTGAATAGATTGTTATTTCACATATCAATTACATTGAAATCGCTACTTCATTCTGGTATTTAACTCGACAGTCTGTTTGGATTTTGGTTGCTACATCAGCCAACTGAGGTAACATCGTGGAATTTCTTGAATATGTTTGTCGTTGTCTATACCTTTATATATGCCATATATTCAACCCAACTCATATCTTATGAAATATTATGACATTTATATTATATAAGATATATATATTACTCTACCAAGGGATTTGTAGTAGTTTGAATATTGAGATCAAACCTAGAAATGCCTAATTCATCTGGTTCGTTAGGTTTCTCTTCTGCACGAGTGATTTGGGTTCTTATAAGGGAGTCATCCCGTTATGAATGCAATTGTGGCTGAAAAACAACCACATATGAACATAACAGAGACTTTAGAGTGAAATGGGTATTCATCTCGTAAGGTGAAATGGGTATTCATCTAGTGAGTTTATTCTTGCGTATTCTCACACTTTCAAGGCTTGCATATGTGTCAAAAATCATAGGCAAGCACTTAGACTTGGAAGAGAACATAAGATTGATTTAGCTGCTAGGTCTCATCACACTGAGATTTCAACCTCCTACATTCCTTGTTTCAACAATTCTCCAAACTCTACTCCTTGGCTAGAATTTCTTCATTCTACTCTAAATACTCTGGCTCTGTTCTAAATATTTTTGTCTCAATTTACTTCTTCAATCTTTGTGTTCTTGAAAAAGTAACCAGTTGCCAATCATTCATTCAAAAATAAACAAAGAAATTCATTACCTCACATTTCACACATTTGAATCCTCTAGCTCTCCATATTCTTTCTATGTTCTTGCTTTATTTCCTTGCTTGAGATCCTTCTTAGGCTTCTTTTCCACTAACATATATATCATTTTTCCACCAACTACTCTCAATTATTTCTCTCTCTGGTTTTCTTCTCCTCCACGAGCAATTTCTTAATTTCTTCTCTTGTTAGTTACAATTATCTCATAACACAAATAGGTTATTACCTTCCTTAATCCCAAAGATCATTGTTGTGCTTTGATACCACATGACACAAGGGTAGCTTCCGGTGGGATCTTAAAGCTATCAACAAGCTCTGCTTGCTTAAATATTTTTCTCAACTTATTGTTACAAGAAATTAATGTTCCTATAATTTTGAATAGAAAATATTTATTTAGGATTCTCAAATCCTTCTCTACGAGTTCAACCTCACTTAGTAATTCAATGCATTGAACAATCAACAATCCTGGCATATAAAATCTCTACTATGTTCCTACACTTGAATACTATAGGTCCACATCTACAATTCAGAGCTATGCATACTATTCACTATGTATCTGATTACAAACTAGGTGTATAAATATATTAATCTCCTAGGAGCTAAGAAAAATCCATATATTGAATTTACTATATGTTAAACATATCACCCATAAACTTTAAGATTGGCACAATCCATGACCAATCCTAATTTGGGCGTATTTGCTATCATTAATTTGTACAATCCTCCACCATATTGTTATTTATCACAATTTTCTATAATATGGACTCTGAGAATCAATCACAAATTTAAGAATTTCCTTGTACCTACGACTTAGTACAAAACATCATAGTGTTTTCTTCTATGTCAATCAACAAAACAAAGTATTCAAGCTCACGGAAGCAATATTCTACTATGTGAGAGTTATTTCCCACAAGACCTCACAGTGTGATCTCGAAATGGACCTCATCTCCCAAAGGAATTGAATCTCATTTGCAACATTTTCAACATTGTCACAGATCAATGCCAAAATTCAACTTTTACATGGATTGATAAATTAAAACACCAATTGTTCAAACCCTCTTACCTTCCAATGTAGTCACTTGAACTCCAATGATCTTCAATCGACAAGGTTTTGTTTAAGTTGCACAATGATTCTCACTTTGAACTCTGCTTTGTATGGAAATATTTGTGGCCCTACTTTTATGATTGGGGTTCAATTTGGCATAAATGCTTGACTTCGACACACACAATCAAATCATGTTGTTGTGCTCTAGGTTTGAGTTCTCATGCTACAAACCTACAATCAAAATCAACCCACAACGACACCTCTTATGTTCTATTTCCTACACATGAGAATCAATATCCATGGAAATAATCCACTAGCAAATATACCAGTGTAATTACAACCCAAGCATGATACACAAAAACTCAGTTGTCAATGTACCTTAATAAGAAAACACAATTCAAATCTCATTCATTAAACATTAATAACATTAAGGATTACACATTCTACATTCACACTTTTCAGGGGCTCTCATGCTCCTCCTCGAGCCACCCTCTCCAAGTCGCCTTTGCTACCCATCTATACATACATATATAATTTCTTACAGGCTAGAAATTATCCTAACATGGCAAAGGTTAATTGGACATCTATCCCAACTCCTAGAAAATTACCTGACACCTTAGCCTATCATTTGTCACTTTTACGATGGCCCACTTGGGAAAAAGTGCTAGCTCATAAAAATTCCTAACAACCTAGATTATTTCTAGAATCTAGATATTTGTAACTACATCAAAAATCCACTATTGCTAATTTTATAAAAATTATATCTGATGTAAATCTCTCCCCTTTGGGTCAAGGAAAAATGGTTTGCTTAGGATTGATGCTCAATTAAGGTGCAATACCGTCATAATGCAAGCAACGTGCAGGATCAAGGATAGTCTTGGGCTTTACACTATTTTAAACATGATTGATTGTCTTCTATTTAGCTGAGAAGCTAAATAGGGAATTTAAAGAAAAGAGGATTGAATGTTATTATAGATCATTATTAGATCACTGACAAGGAAATGCAGAGGCATGCAAATGCATTATACCCAACATAATGTGATGAATTTTACAGGTCAAATAACCGAGGGACCATAGCCACTAAATTAAAGATAACAAGAATATAAAATTTACATAGGAAAATACAAGATAGTTCCAAATTACATATCTAAAACATTTCTTGCTATCTTCATCATCAATTTAAACTTTGTAACAAATGTATTTGTATATATAAATCAGAATTGTAGAGAAAATAAGATAAACTAATATGTTCAAATAATAGAGAGTAGGCAAACCAACTAAGACTAAGCAATTTCTACTTAGCCATAGGTAGTCTGTTGTGGACGTTGCCCCTACTTCTGTGGATGCCACCCTTTCTCTAGGCCAGATACCACCAGGAAAAGTAGGAAGAGCATGATTCTAAATTCATACTAAATAGGTCTGAATGAAGAAATTTTCACTACCAAGTTTTCTTGAGAATAGAGCATCTCTTAGGCATCCACATTACCTACTACACACAACACAAAGGAGTACTCCCTTCTTTGTTACACAATGCATTAGAAATTCCTCCAATGTTTTTCAATGTGGGCATAGGAAGGTCCAAACTAATACTTTAAAACTTATGCATAATTTCTTTGGTTTCTTGGCTCTTTTACATTATTTAAAAGCTCATTCTTATGGCTTGTTTTACTCTATGATAGATTAGTTCTCTTTTTCCATTGTCTCATCTCTCTAAAGCTTCTTTTTTTTGTCTAACAAAATGCCCCCCTCATTCGAATTTCCCATGCATGAATGCCAGCTAGAGAATTTCCACCCAACTTATTCCTTGTTCCAAGAATGTAGCTAAGACCATTTTCTAATTTTTTGAAAGTGATGGCCTAGATTAAGGGATTTGTTTCCTCCACTCCTCGTAACCTCTTTTAACTTTGTAAACTAAGTTTTGAATAATTAAAGGTTCAATATAATATAAGGTATATGCTTTTTCTTTCAGAAACAATTTCCCCTAGACCCCTTAATATTTCCTTCTTATGATATCATAGCCCCTTTACGTGTTATTGCTCGATTAACCTTAGTCATTTTTATTAACTACATAAATAAAATGCTTGATTTATTCAAGATGGTTAAACTATAATATTACAGAGTGACACTCTTCAATCTCTAACCAAGAATTCACTCTTTGTCCTAACATATAAGAACGTTTGGGATACCCCCAAAATGTTCTTTAGATTAGTTTTGCAGTTCAATAGATGATAGGCATAAGCTATAAAAAGAGTGTAAATTTTATATAATTACACATCCAACTAGCTTGCAATTTTAGTTTATTTTATTGTAAAATATTGATTTATGTTTCATGAGAAGTTGATTTTTTTACTTGTTTCATATTTATCTAAATAAATTTATTACGTACTGAAGAGTACTATTACAAAAGAATATTTTTTCAATAAATTTTTTGAAATGGTGATATTTATTATGTACTAAATTGCAACGCTACAATATTTTTTTTTCCTATAAAAGTTTTTCCTCTCTATTAACAAAGGTGTAATTATAATTATGAGTATATAATTTCACTGCATTTTTACATTCTACTAGATCTTGCATTTCCACACTCCATTAATAATATTTTGGAGAGGCCGATATAGTGAACCTAGATTGGATCTAGGGTAAGTGAAAATTAGGTTATGTGGATTCTAGTGTTATATTAACATATGTACTAAAACTAAATTAAAAATAAAGTTTTAAAAAACTTATGGCAATTAAATTAGAATTAGAGGTATGGGTAGAGTCCTAAGGTCAAAAGCATTGCTTCAAACAATATTCACAAAACCATATGAAATGAATTTTCTAGTAGAAATTTGGGATTATAAAATCGAGAAAGTAAAAATGGTGAAGCTAGAGTGGTTTTTTTACCGAGGGAATCCTATGGAAAATAGGAAAGGGTAACTACAAAGAAATACGGAAAAAGGAGGTTATATCATTATTAGATGCGGGATTCCAATCAAATTTAAAAATGCTCCATGGACATCATCTTCACTCATCCAACTTGTGGCATAGCACATTCATTTGTGGGATGTTAATAAATACCCCTAATTATACTAGATGTTGAAAAATTCTCTCCCAATATCCTTTTGTTGAACCCCCTTCCAATACCTATTTATAATTTTAAAAACTCTTCGTTTTACTATATTTCCTATGTATCCTTTTTTCCATAGAATTTTTAATACCCATTTTTATTTCGACCCCCACAAATAAAAATTATAATATCAAAGTAGGAAAACAAGTGCATTAAAATCCGTACATAGGGATACGCCATTACAATAAGATAGCCTTGTGTCTAAGGGCTTGGTGTTATACTACTTTCATGCCTCTTTAGTCTAATACATGGACATACATTTTTTTAGGAAGTGGGTTTATTTAAGTACAAAAGCTCGATGTAGAGAACCCCTATACAAAATTTTGTTTTACATCTTTGTATGAAAAACACATGAAATCATACCAAATTGATGCCTTGGACTTCTTGCATAAGAACCTTATAGTTCAAGAGCCACATTTTTTAAAATGCAACATGAACATGAAGTATTTTCTTATGAACATAAATAAATCGTAAAGGCATAAACAAAGAATCAATCAATTACGTAAGAGCCTAATTACCATAATAGTTAATTTATGATAAGTTTTACTCAACATCGAAATTAATCTTATTAATTTTACTTAAGCATCCACATAAGAATACACCATCTTAATTAATAATCAACTTTAATCCCAATAACTAAATTAATCAATGGGACTACATTAAATATCATATTGACACTAAATAATGACCTTTGTTTGGCATTGGAGGCATGAAAGATTATGTGATTCCTTGAGAAGCACTTTCATTCTTCAACTTTCTAAGCCTAACTTTTGTAGGGAAGTCCACCCTTGCAGTTTAAAGGCATGTGAATAATTCAAGAACTTAAATGACAGGAATTGAAATAATAATCTATGAAGAAAAAATAGAGGTATAAATCTCTCTAATATAACTAATCTAACAAAGAAAGGAAATAGTTGCAATGCAAACTAGATACAGGGGCCTTCCTAACTAACTTGTGATACAATGAAAGATACAACACTATTAATCTACTCCATCGTAAATCTCATAAGAGCGTCACTTATATTAAAATGAAATAGAAAAGCTCACATTACAATCATGAAGAAGGTTTGCACAAACTCAGTATAGACCTACATAAGCTTTGTACTTGAGCTAAAACATACACTACTATACAACCATCACATAAAATCGATTGACCAACTTTGAGATAAACAAACTAACTATTTCATTGACCAATCTATTACTCTCACAAACATCAATCCACTTCCTTTTACATTACACAAAGTTTACATATAATAGGAGAGGGCATGGTAAGCCACGACATGCTCCCTATTTTCGCAAACATATAGACTCCCAAAAAATCATGATTGATCCCTTTCTTTACATTATACAACATTTATATAGGATGTGGGGAGGTTGTATTGCAACCACAGCCAACTCCCTATTTTGCATACTCATTTGAAGCATTTCCATTATAAACAAAGATATGGTGTTACCTCATAAGCAGACAATCCCATGTTTCTCAATTCTAACAGAATGACCATGACCAATAAATAGAACACAAATTTCATTTTTGTGATGTTATCATGACATGAAATGCATGAGAATATAGTCATCATTAAGCCACAATTTCTTTTGGTGTTGGATGATTATTGTTTCATTGTATGTGTATAATAGCCTACATTTAACTCGGGCATTGATCGTGAGCTCATATCTTTTTCATTTGACCTTCGAGGTATCCAACTAACTTTGATCCATATTAAGCCACTTGGCAACAAAACCCATATGGTAGATTTCACCTAGGATGCACATAGGTGTGACAACAAATGATTTGGGTTACTAGATTTGCATAGAGGTTATCAGATCTATACTAACATAACTATCCTTAGCAACAACCAATATTAATTTAATCAATTAATTCATTAAAAACAATGAAAATCATTAAAATTTAGCAACTTAATACCTTATAAGCTTGAAATGACATTTCTCTTGAAGAATGCGAGAGAATATGGTAAAAAGGATAGTAGAGAGGTGAAATGAAGGGGTAAAATGGTTGAAAGGGGATGCTTTTAATAGTGGACAAGGCATCAAAGTGAAGGCCCAACAATTTCCCTCATTGTGTGTCTTGAAGACTTTACACTGAGATGCACCAAAGTTTTGGCAATGGGTTGACCCACATTTTTTCATGTTATTGTCTCAATTCTACTTATCTTTGTCTCATCCTCTCTTTATCCTTCTCTTGTACTTCATCTTTGTCAACTAGTTGGTGCTCATAGTTCCTTTTGCACTTTGTTGTATTCCCCATCTTGATTGTTGATTAAAGCAAATTGATTTTAGATTTCACACAAATTTCTTGTTTTTTTTCCTTTTGACAATGACAAGAATATAGCTAGTGTGACTTGGTTCACATATATTTTCCTTTTCTATTTCATTTTTTTTGAAGTTTTATTTTCTATGATTGCAACAATACATTGATCGAGTCATTTCATAAACTCAAAATAAACCTTGATCCAAGGTTTTCTAAAATCCTATAAGAGATCGTCAATTAAGAGCCTATATGCCATAAATCATAACCCCTTTCTATAAGAGCTTTTGCAACTACAACTTCCATGGTGTGAAACCCTTTCATGTCTTCCATCTCATGTGATGGACTTGATGCCAATAAAATCATCATTGAATACTCTATCCAATGTTATAACATTTTCACACTTCTAGCCTCATATGATATTTTAAATTTATTTTCTTTTAAAATTATATTTCAAAAAAATCCCATTAGTATGATATTGTTAAAAAAAAAATAGCAGTGTAAAAACTATACAACGAAATAATTATAAAACATGTGTGTTCTATTAGGATGTTTCCTCTTCAAAGGCGTATTTAAGTTTTTCAATTTACGTAAGCAAGAGGAAAAATAATGTTGGGAACACGAAGGTGTATAAAATGAGATTTAAAAATTAATTTATCGTCTTCAAAAAATAATAAAAAATATATTTTTACCAAAAAATATATTTTAAAAGATAGGTGGAATAAATTACATCTTGTATAGATAGAGCTCATTTTATTTTATTTTTTGAAAAATATGCATTAAACACTGAATTAGTTGATGGGAACAAGTCACTTGATAACTTTTTCCAAAAAATTGCAGAGACAAACATATAATTAAATGCAAAGTTGACACATAACACACACACATGTTAGAAAGATAACATAATTTATTACAAATTTATTTTTAATTACATTTCAAAATTCACAAGGTGTATATGGGTTTGAGGGCTTAAATTTAAAAAATATGTAAAATGGCAAATTTTCGTTGCCACATGTTACTCATGAGTGGGATACATCTTCGTGGATTCACCCTCTTGCATTACAATTAGGGAACATATTTTACATGTCTTCTTTTATCAATGACAATACAAGGAACCTTCAACTTGGACTTCACCATCAACAACTTTGTTGAAGGGAGGGATAGTGGTAGGGGATTTGGGAACAAGCCTAGGGAGGGTTAACAACTAGTAGATAATGGGCATTGTCTCCTAGTTTATTTTACAAATTTGCCATCAACAAGAAGAATGAGTAGATGATCACATTGCATGTCAAAAGTGTTGATGGGGCTTCCACCTACACAAGCAATGAGAAAATCTATTTGAGTATTGAGTACAAGATCAATTGTTAGGATGATGTAAATGAGATTGCAATAATTCTAAACCATAAGATGATACATGTTTGGAAAGGCGGAAAAAATAATGTTTATTTATTATAAAATTAATTAAATTCATCACGGATTGTACTTTCCTCACCCATAAGCTCACTCCTTCAAACTATATTAATCCCAATTATAATAATAATAGATTGAACTATGGCCACAATGTCACTAATTACTTTCTCTAGTGCTATGACACACTTAGCTTTGACTTCATTGCCAACATGAATTCAAACATTATGGGATGGGTGACACTTGGGATTATTCAATGATCTCAGAGGTCAAATTGTTGACAAAGTAAATCCAACAACCCTAAGGGATAATGGTCGCAATAATGACAATATAATGAACTATGGCTAAAATGTCTCTAACTGCTTTCTTTAGTACTATGACACACTTAGCTTTGACTTCCTTGCCAATATGAATATCAATGTTGCGAGATGTATGAAACTAGACATCATTCCATGATTTCATAGTTCAAATAGTATGACACACTTAACTTTCGCTTCATTGCCATCTTAAATTTAAATGTTCTGAGATGGATAAAACTTGAGGTTCTTCAATAATCTCATAGGTCAAATTGTTGATATAGTAAATTCAATAGCCTAATGAACAATGACATGTTTGAATTGACACTAAGAGTCATAGTTTATCGAGAAAATACACTTTTTATATTCCTAAATTCATACACATTTTATATTTCTTTGTGATCAACTATGATGCAGGAGCATCCAGCTAGGACACCATGACCGGGTGTTGGTCTCCACCAAGGTGGAAGGTTTTAACAATGATTGGTTTCTTTATGTTTAAAAATTCAAAGTAGGAGGTAGGAATTTGACTTTTTTTTAATTTCAGTTTGAGTTAGGGTCACTGTCTTGTCTATCTTTAATAAACAATAGTTATATAATTGTTTCTTTCATTTTAGAAAAATGACAAACATGTCAAGTATGAAACCTTGTAATGCAAATAGAATTGAATGCATAAGCAGTTGCATAACTAATAGAATAGAAGCTGAAAGTAACTACACACAGTTCAGGAAACTGTGAACAAACAGTATAAAGGGAAGATTGTAAATCATTCAAAAGGTTCAACATACAAGTATCCATAATAAAAAGAGCATACAATTTATTCGAATCCATCTGTAACAACCATAATATTTCTTTATTGTTTCCTATTCATTGAACAACCAGAATAGTCGATATGGTGCATGCAGACTGTCTTGTTTATTTTCTTTTCTAAAGGAACAGAACTCAAACAACAAGGGCTGTACGCGAATTCCCAGAACGAGGGTTGGTAACCCATTAAGAGAAATTACGACCGAAACAGACAAGAACAATTGCAAGCAATTCGAGCGAAATGAGCATATGCATACAGTCATAAAAAAAAAGAGAATACTTTCTCATTTTCGAACCCGTCCACGTGAAAAAACACTGGTATGTCTACTATGCTTTTTAGTCATTGAAGTAACTACGAGTAACAACCACAGTGCAGGCACGGTGCTATCATTTTCCTCTTTAAAATCATTAAAAACAGTCAAGAAAACTGCACAAGAATTCCCGGCACAAAAGCTAGCCATTAACAGACAAAAAAACCGTAATCAAGATAACCAGGCACAGTTCGAGGGAGTCCAAACCAAAATGAGAGAAATAATAGTCGAGCAACCACATTTCGAACAGAGGTAACTCAAAGCAAGCAAATTCTCTGCAAATTCTTTCAATTATAAAATGAAATGCCTATATATACATAACAATGTCCGAACATAACCCTACAAGCAGTCACAAAGCCTAACGACCAACAAACCCTAGACGAGGCTTTTGGGATGACTTCCATTATATATGAATTTACAAATAACAAGTAGCGAAACCCAAGAAAGACTACATTAAATCGACCCACGATGCTTGACTACAACAGAGGGACATCAATAAACAATTATTGAGGAAAATCGAACCATCAGAACCTACAAGCCCTAACTTTAAGAACGAAATTGATGACGATGACAGAGCCTAACAAGCAAAAGCCGAGGTGACTACGCTAGGCACACCCATTTGCAAACCCTCAACCTGTAAGAGAATTGGGACAAGATTGTGAGCATAGTTGTCGACCATGAAAGGAGAAAATAACGAATAAGTGTAGATGCAGAAAGAGATTCTTTTCCTTACCTAGAGGGTTCGCAGTGCAGATAGAGCACAGGCCATTGAGCCACAAATCTTAGATACCGACTGAGACAAAGGAGCGAGTTCATTTAGAGACATAACAACAAAGGGATTAGAGTAAATCATGAACGGACGAAGTTACCTGAAGTGAAGTTGAAAACAGAAGAGTGCCACCGCTTTGCAACCTAGATGCATGCACAAAACCACTGAATTTAACCAGCAAAATGACCTCATAACAAACAATGACCATGGAATAAAGACAAGGTAAGCAGATACACGAGAATTATAAACGTATACTCACACAGGCGACAAAACTACAATTTTGTGCTCAAAGAGCCAAGACCACAAGTTACCCAGGTGAATGCAGGTGCCAATCTCTCAGGCAGAGTAACCCCTGACCGACGCGCACATAGTTGCAGCATAGCATCATACACAGGCAGCATAAGAATTACCATAACATACCCTCAACACCAAGAAATGAAGAGCAAAAATGACTGAGCAACAATAGGAGGAAAGGTTTTGGCAAGAACCGAGGAGCGGGAAACGCAAACCAAGGCGCCAGTATAGGGACAATAATTACAGTCATAATTGCCACCTTACCAAAGTCTAGAAATATCCGAAATTAAGTCACAAACCACAACTATTTAATCTACAGCTTAATCGTTTTTAAAATCATTTAATCAGTGGTTAACATAATACTGTGTTAATTCAAATCTTTATTGTTCGAAACCATGCGGAGTGTTGGGCTGGTCCCATCATAGTGGTATCAGAGCAGGATTTGGAATTGGTTGGAGAAATGGAGGCAGGAAGGCGAGGTCGTGGAAGAGGTGTTCGAAGGATAGCAAAGGAAGGAATAAGAGAGGAGATTAGGATTCTTACTGCCCGTTTGGAGGCAGTTGAAGTAGGGAGAAGAAGGGATCCAAAGGTAGGTGATGATAGCGAAGAAGAAGTTGTAGTGACAACAGATGGATCGGATGAAGAAGGACCAGAAATGAGGCTATTGAGGTCGGTCTTATTAGCAAGAAACAAACCCAAACCAGAACTCTCAAATTATGACGGCAGCCTATCCATAGATGTTCTGTTGGACTGGATCAACGAGCTAGATAAGTATTTTGAGTGCGAAGAGATCAGTGAAGACCGTAGAGTCAAGTTCGTTGCGAAAAAGTTGAAGGGACATGCATCCCTATGGTGGGACAATGTCTAAACAGAGAGAAGGAGACTGAACAAGTTGCCGATCAAAAAATGGTTCAGGATGGTGGCCAAGTTGAAAGGCAGATTTTTTCCTAAGGATTATTGCACTACACATGCAAGTGCAGAATTTGAAATAGAAGGAGATGACAATAAGGGAGTACATTGAAGAGTTTTATCGAGTGAACTTAAGGGCAGGTTATACAAAGGACACCCTGGAGAAAACAGCTAGGTATGTAAATGGTTTAAGGTTAGAAATCTTAGATGAAATTAGTATTCTTTCTCCGAAAAACATTGAAGAAGCATATCAAAGTGCTATGAAAGCAGAGGAGAAAATCGCTAGAAAACAAAATGCTAGGGGAGGACAGGGAACCGGAAGAGGAAGAGGACAGTCTTATGGCAGAGGGCAAACTGCTAGCAGTAATGAAGAAGGCAGCAGTTTTAAAGCTTCCGAAACAGCAGAAAAATGTGACAACATGAGAGGTGGTAGGCCATATTAGCGAGGCAGGGGAAATGGGCGAGGTACAGGAGCTGGTTTTCAATGTTACAGGTGTCACAAGTGGGGACACAGATCGTTTGAATGCCCTAAGGCAGAACAAGCTGGACAGAGAGGTGCGTATGTCGCACAACCAGAAGAAGCAGTGACACCTCCCCAAGAAGCAGAGAATGCTCTAGAAACAGGTGAAGCCCTAGTTTTAAACAAGGTGTTGTTGAAACCAACCAAAGAAACAACTGAACAAACTCAGTGGAAAGCTTTGTTTCAGATGGTTTGTAAGTCACACAGTAAGTGTTGTAAGCTGATTATTGACAGTGGAAGTATAGATAACTTGGTGGCCACAAAGATGGTGGAAAAGTTGGGGTTGAAGCGGTTGAAACACCCCACCCCTTACAAAGTTTCATGGCTGCAAAAAGACCATCAGTTGTTGGTAGCTGAGTAATGCGAAGTGGAGTTTCATATCGACAGATATAAGGATAAGGTCATTTGTGACATAATGCCAATGGATGTATGTCACATAATACTAAGCAGGCTATGGCAATATGAAAGGAAGGTGGTACACGACAGGAAGACAAACTGTTATAAGTTTGTCAAAGATGGGATCAAGCATACGCTTGTGCCCATCAAAGATGAAGATACAAAGAGAATAAGTGAGACAAGAGTATTGTTAGTAAGCAGAAAACAGTTTCTGAAACAAGTTGAGGACAGCGAGGTGAGCTATGTTGTTGTAAGAAGAGCAAAGACGGTACTGCTACATACAGAGGTGTCAGATTTGCCCACAGAAATTCAACAGATGTTGCAGGAGTTTACCGATATAGTGGTGGATGACTTGCCAGATAAACTGCCCCCCAAAAGAATGATAAGTCATCATATTGAATTTATACCTGGAGCAAGTTTGCCAAATAAGGTAGCATATCGGATGAGCCCTAAAGACAATGAGGAGATTAGAAAGCAAGTGCAAGAACTGCTAGACAAAGGTTTGATAAGGGAGAGTTCGAGCCCTTACGCAGTTCCAACGGTTCTCGCTCCCAAGAAAGGAGGAGAATGGCGGATGTGCACTGACTCAAGGGTCATCAACAAGATCGCCATTCGGTACAGTTTTCCACTGCCACGGATGGACGACATGATGGATTGCCTAAGTGGGGCAGCATATTTTTCTAAGATAGATTTAAAGAGTGGGTATCATCATATTCGAATTCGAGAGGGGGATGAGTGGAAGACAACCTTCAAGACTAATGAGGGACTGTATGAGTGGCTGGTTATGCCATTCGGACTGAGCAATGCACCCAATACCTTTATGTGGTTAATGAATGAAATGCTGAAAGAATACATCAGGAAGTTTGTGATAGTGTACCTGGACAACATATTAATTTTCAGCAAGACAAGGAAGGAACACTTTCAACATGTTCGAAAAGTGCTGGAAAAATGGCAGCAGAATAAGCTGTTGATAAATCTGAAAAAAGTGTACTTTTCTGCAAAAAGAGTTGGTTTATTTGGGCTTCGTAATAGCAGAAAATGAGCTAAAGATGGATCCTGAAAAGATTGCAGTGATAGTCAATTGGCCATCCCCAAAAAGCTTATTTGAGATACGTAGTTTTCATGGGCTGGCGAATTTTTACCGGAAATTCATAAGAAATTTTAGTGAAATCTGCGCACCTATGTTGGACACTATCAAAAAGGCTAGTCATCCTTTTTGATGGACTGATGCAGCGGAGAGGAGTTTTCAGCTACTAAAGAAAAAGATCACAGAGAGACTAATCCTGAGATTGCCAGATTTTAAAAAGCTTTTTCATGTTCGTTGTGATGCTAGGGGTATGGCTATTGGAGCTGTACTTAGCAAGGAGGATAAACCTGTTGCATTTTTCAGCGAGAAGTTGAATGAAATCAGGCAAAAATATTCATTCTACGACAAGGAATTCTATGATGTCGTCCAAACATTGAAGCATTGGAGACACTATTTGCTAGGAAATGAATTTGTTTTGTTCTCAGATAATTCTGCACTGTAGTATGTGATGCAACAACACAAGCTGATTCACAAACATGCCAAGTGGGTGGAATATTTGCAGAGTTTCACCTTTGTGTTGAAACACATTAGTGGGCAAGCCAACAAGGTGGCAGATGCGTTGAGTAGGAGGGCCTTACTCTTGCAAAAGAGTATTGTACAAGTGCTGGGTTTTGAGCACTTGAAAGATTTATATCAGACTAACACAACTTTTAAGGAGGCTTATGAAGTGTGCCAGAATCCTTTGGTGAGGGACAATAGTCCATGGTTGGACTATAACTTGCAAGAGAAACTATTGTTTAGAGGAGGACAATTATGCATTCCTGACTGCTCAATGAGAGAGAATATTATTCAGGATAAGCACAGTGGAGATCTAGCCGGACATTTCGGCATAGACAAGACACTAGAGCAGCTCAACCATTTTTACTTTTGGCCAAAAATGCAAAGGGATGTACAACGATTCGTGACCAGATGTAAAGTGTGCCAGTTAGCAAAAGATTACAGTCAAAACACAGGACTATATACACCATTTCCTGTTCCAAGTAGACCGTGGGACTCAGTCAGCTTGGACTTCATCTTAGGTCTACCAAGGACACAACGGGGTTATGACTTGGTGATGGTAGTAGTGGACCAGTTTTCGAAGATGGCGCATTTCATCCCTTGCAAAAAAACCAGCAATGCCACTCACGTGGCCCACTTGTTCTTTACAGATACTGTGAGGCTATATGGTTTGCCTAAATCTATTCTTTCTAACAGGGATGTGAAGTTCACAGGACACTTTTGGCGCACCCCGTGGAAGAAGATGGATACGCAATTGAGTTATAGCTTTTCTTATCACCCGCAGACCGATGGACAAACAGAGGTGGTAAACAGAAGTCTGGGGAACCTGCTACGAAGATTGATTGGTGAAAATTCGCGGATGTGGGATCGAGTACTTGCCCAGGCAAAGTTCGCTTATAATGACTCACCCAATCGCAACATGGGTTGCAGTCCTTTTCAGATCTTGTACGACATGCATCCTCGTGGAGTGCATGAGTTGTGAGATCTAGGACAATAAGAAAGGCGAAGTGCAGAGTGGGAAGATTTCGCTAATGCAATGAGAGATTTGCATGAGCAGGTGAAATTAAATTGCAAGACAACAGCCAAAAATATAAACAACAAGCAAATTTGAAACGACGGGAAGTGCAGTTTAATGTGGGAGATGAAGTCATCGGGCATTTGCACAAGGAACGCTTCCCTAGAGGTGCATACAACAAGCTGAAGTACAAGAAGATAGGTCTCTGCAAAGTTCTCTGGAAATTTTCAGCGAATGCTTATGAGATATAATTGCCACCAGGGATAGGCATTTCGCCCATCTTCAATGTAGCAGACCTGTTTCCCTACACTGCTGACCCAGAAGAAGAAAACAAAACCACACGACCTACACGAGACACTCAAAATGGAAGTGAAACTTGGATGATACAAATGCCTTACATTCAACCTCCCGAGATCGTGAGAATCCTCGACACTCAGGTGGCCAAACGAACTCGGCAGAAGGAGTATCTGCAATATCTAGTCAAGTGGAAGAACTTTCCTATTGAAGACAGTTCATGGCTTGATGCCAGGCAAATAGAGCAGGCGGGTTCTTCAGTCGAGAAGCTCATGGACCGAAGTCATGATTTCTTTTTACCATGGGAGCCTGATGCAGGAGCATCCAACTAGAGCACCATGACCAGGTGTTGGTCTCCGCCAAGGTGGAAGGTTTTAATAATGATTGGTTTCTTTATGTTTAAAAATTCAAAGTAGGAGGTAGGAATTTGTTTTTTTTAATTTCAGTTTCAGTTAGGGTCACTGTCTTGTCTGTCTTTAATAAACAATAGTTATATAATTGTTTCATTCATTTTAGAAAAACGACAAACATGTCAAGTATGAAATATTGTAATGCAAATAGAACCAAACGCATAAGCAGCTGCATAACTAATAGAATAGAAATTGAAAGTAACTACACACAGTTCAGGAAACTGTGAACAAATATTATAAAGGGAAGATTGTAAATCATTCAAAAGGTTCAGCATACAAGTATCCTTAATAAAAAGAGCAGACAATTTATTCGAATCCATCTGTAACAACCATAATATTTATTTATTGTTTCCTATTCATTGAACAACCAGAATAGTCGATATGGTGCATGCAGACTCTCTTGTTTATTTTCTTTTCCAAAGGAACAGAATTCAAACAACAAGGACTGTACGTGAATTCCTAGAACAAGGGTTGGTAACCCATTAAGAGAAATCATGACCAAAACGGACCAGAACAATTGCAAACAGTTCGAGCGAAATGAGCATATGCACACAGTCATAAAAGACAGAGAATACTTTCTCATTTTCGAATCCGTCGACCTGAACAAACACTGGTATGTCTACTATGATTTCTAGTCGTTGAAGTAAATACGAGTAACAACCACAGTGTAGGCACAATGCTATCGTTTTCCTCTTTAAAATCATTAAAAACAGTCAAGGAAACTGCACAAGAATTCCCGGCACAAAAGCTGGTTATTAACGAACAAAAAAACCATAATTAAGATAACCAAGCACAGTTCGAGGGAGTCCAAACTAGAACGAGAGAAAAAACAGTCGAGCAACCACATTTCAAACAGAGGTAACTCAAAGAAAACAAATTCTCTGCAAATTCTTTCAATTATAAAATGAAATTCCTGTATATACATAATAGTGTTTGAACATAACCCTACAAGCAGTCACAAAGCCTAATGACCAACAAACCCTAGACGAGGGTTTTGGGACGACTTCCATTATATATGAATTTACAGATAACAAGTAGCGAAACCACACATTAAATCAACCCAGGATGCTTGACTACAACAGAGGGACATCAACAAACAAGTATTGTGGAAACCGAACCATCAGAACCTACAGGCCGTAACTTTAAGAACGAAATTGTTGATGGTGACAGAGCCTACCAAGCAAAAGCTGAGGTGACTATGCTAGGTACGCCCATTTGCAAACCCTCAACCTGCAAGAGAACCGGGACAAGATTGTGAGCATAGTTGTCGACCATGAAAGGAGAAAATAACGAATAAGTGCAGACACAGAAAAAGATTCTTTTCCTTACTTGGAGGGTTCACAGCGCAGACAGAGCGCAAGCCATTGAGCCACAAATCTCGGATACCGACTGAGACAAACGAGCGAGTTCATTTAGAGACAGAACAACAAAAGGAATAGAGTAAATCATGGATGGACGAAGTTACCTGAAGTGAATTCGAAAACAGAAGAGTGCCACCACTTTGCAACCTGGATACATGCACAAAATCACTAAATTTAACCAGCAAAACGACCTCATAACAAACAATGACCATGGAATAAAGACAAGGTAAGCAGCTACACAAGAATTATAAACGTATACTCACACAGGCGACAAAACTACCATTCTGTGCACAAAGAGCCAAGACCACAAGTTACCCAGGTGAATGCAGGTGCCAACCTCTGAGGCAGAGTAGCCCCTAACCGATGCGCACATAGTTGTAGCGTAGCATCATACACAGGCAGCATAAGAATTATCATAACAAATCCTCGGCACCAAGAAATGAAGAGCAGAAATGACTGAGCAACAATAGGAGGAAAGGTTTTGGCAAGAACCGAGGAGTGGGAAACGCAAACCAAGGCACCAGTACATGGATAATAATTACAGTCATAATTACCACCTTACCAAAGTCCAGAAATATCCGAAGTTCAGTCACAAACCACAACTATTTAATCCACAACTTAATCGTTGTTTAAATCATTTAATCAGTGGTTAACATAATACTGTGTTAATTCAAATCTTTATTGTGCAGAACAGTGTGGAGTGTTGGGCTGGGACCCATCAAACTACATTGACCACATAAAAGAAATTGAAGTCGACTCCATTGTTCAATTAAAAAATATTTTCCCTACCTATAAAATGTCTCATATTCTCACCCCTCTCCATAAAATTTAAACCAATACCATGATGAAAACTAAATCCCACGAAAACTAACCCGTTTACAAATAAATATTTCTTAAACATCTTTTATTTACATTAATATATATATATATATAAGTAAGATGCTTATACATATATATGAGACTTCTCAACGTCCCAAAGCATAAAATTTAAACCAATACCATGATGAAATCTAAATTCCACGAAAACTAACGCATTTACGTCCATAAATATTTCCGAAGCTTTTTTATTTATATTGATATACAAACAATAGATTTAAATTTGGAACTTCTCCACCTTCTTTCCAAAGCATTGGTGACTCTATTGTTACCTCTTTGGCTGTGCTTCATAATCATCAAGGATTATGAGTGTTTTTTAAATTTGTAATCGACATCCAACGGGCTGTATCGATGACGCTAATTCTCAACTATGTAAGTCCTTTTTAACAAGTGGGAGTTGACTTTCTTGAGTAGTGGCTAGTAGGTTATAGGCGCAGTGGAACGGAACTTTTTCGCTGAATTCATACTGGAGATTATGTGCCCCCAACGAACCATGTTGGTTGGTGGGTCATCAGATAGATTACTCCGCTAAGAATATTAATTGCAAAAGCAAAACTAGTAGTTGGCGTTCACGGAGTCATGGTCAGCACTATTGGTTCAGAAAGGAACACATCACAATTCACAAGCTGTCGAGCACTAAACGCCAGTCTGTTAGCAACCAACCCAAAGAATCTTTATGTGGTGGGATGTCTCCGGTTCAAGGGGTAAGTCAAGATTGCTGCGTGCAGTTCGATCGAATCAGCGATCATATGTATGTTGGGCTCAGCTTCATTTATCTTGTTATCTAGATCTTTACATGCCTGGCCTTCATCCTCTCCGCATTTGCCTGTCTGTCTACCTCTGAGCTTCAACATTTTGTTCATCAATGGCAACCACTCTCCGTCACAATAACAAAGCTTTTTCCCTGTTACTTCCTCAGCCTCCTACTCGGTCTGGACTTGTAATCGCTCACGTGGTTTGGATGTCAAGAACATTTTATTTTTACACAGATCATTTCATTTTTACATCTTGAGTATCGATTAGTACGATGTGGTTATCAATCATTGGTGGTCTTTAGCATAGCTACCAACTTTGTCCGTATCAGAGAAAAAAAAATACAGAAATTCAGAAATTCGATTCGTATATCGAATTATTCCATGAAAATTTGATTCGGTTTATGTAGTTTCACTTATATTTGGTTCATGTAGATACTGTTTTTAATTTATTGGAGGGATTTATTAATTTTTGTGTGAGAATAGTAAGTGCAATGATTTCTTAGATAGTTGTGGAATAGCAGGTAGGAAATGGAAAGGTTGCTGGATTGAGAAAAATTGTGAGTTTCAAATTCAGTGTTGTTTCAAAGAGTTTAAAAAGTTGAGAAAACAAGGAAATAAATAATTTGAGCAAAATGTTGAATCGCAGGGTCACATGTAAGAAATGGAAAGATTCCCAGAATAAGAAAATCTCTTAGTTTTAAATTTCAGTGTTGTTTTACAAATTTTAAAAAATTGAGATAACAAGTAAAGAAATAATAGAAAATAGAGTTTAAAACGCTGAGATAACAAGAAAAAAAATAATTAATTGAAGAGTAAATTTAT
>APFE030628374.1:1024-11749 GCA_000404065.3 Pinus taeda | reverse complement strand
AATAATAACCGTATAATCAACTATCTAAAATAATGGGATTGCTTTCTAAAACTGAAAACGACAGCTACGACACTTTCAGATCTAGAGACGACAGTTCGACTATGTTACTTTTTGCAAAAGAGAACTAAAACGACACACAATACATTAAAAATGTTTATAGTTCTTTGCATTAAGGAGGAGGAATAATGCTAGAGAAGGGGGAATTCACAGAAGCACACTGATTACAGACAACAAAAACTCTTGAATAAGACTGAAAACAGTGAGAAAAATCCACAGTCGGAGGGATTCAATCCTCCCTGACCATCGCACCTGTTACACAGTGAACTCAGTATGCAGTACACCTACTCCATTCGGGAAGTGCAATGCATATAGGCTACCTGAAGGCAGGGTGCAATGGTTACAGTGAGAGACTTTGAATGAGACTTCACTCATATTTTGCGGTTTAGTTCAGGTTTTTAAGCTGCATAATTACAGATCAATGTATGTTAAAACACAAGGGTAATTTAAGAGGTTACTAAAGCCACCACTCAGGGCAATTAGATTGCTTGCAGATCTATTCTTTAATTTATAAACAAAAACCCAGAGATTGATTGAAGCAGTATTGATCTACTTTGAATTTGTATGACAAATGCAGTTCGAAGGCTAGTTGGCTTGACTTCAGGCTCTGTCTGTATGTTTATAATAGAAACAAGGATAGATAGGCTAACAAATAATGTAGTCGCTCCCCAGCGGAGTTGCCATTTTGTTATATGAGAATAGTGTCCAGACGGATGCTGCTATTCCCACTAAGATGGGTGGCTATCTTAGAAACAAACAATCAAAGTCTACTATTGATTCCTTTTACGAAAATAGATGAGAGGAGAACCAAGAGGGCCAACCTGAGTCTTGCGCTCGATTCCCTCTCCTTCTTGATAGATTTTTACTGCTCGATATTTGTCTACTCAGCTTCAAAAAGACCTGTAGAATCACAAAAACATACTACTATGCAAGAAAAAAGGATCTAAATTCGTAAATAATGCAGGATCAGATGTACATTAACCATATACAAGCATATATAAACAAGTACACTAGAATATGGAAGGAAACAAGAATAGCTTTATTCAGATAAAAGTAGAAAGAGGATTAGAACCATGAGCAGCTCTGACCCAACATCATCCTCCAGCTAAGAAGCCCTTCTTCACCTCAAGCAAAGCAAAATCACCCAACACTATGAATCTACACCAGAATACCAACAACACTTCTCTATAATCACAAAATTCCAGCCTTTGGATCTCTGTGATGACGGATCCATATATAGATGATTACAAAGAGGTGAGTCATCTTTTTGGATCTTGATTAGTGTCCTCTCTCTAATAGTTCCTGCTTCTACTTGGAGAATGAAGATCTCTTACTCATCCCTGGTCGAAAATAGAGTGGCAAGTGTGAGAGGGGAAGCTTCTGGGAAATGATGTAATCAGTTGACCTTGTTCCTTTAGGCAGTGAAGCAACCCTTTTAGGGACTTAAGAGCCCTTAGTTTATGGACATTTGTGATTGGGGTTGAAGTGCCCAAAAATGTCTATAACATGTCCCCATTGGTTTCCCTAATGGGAAAGGCACCCTCAACTCTCTCTCTATTTCTTCTGTCATTTCGGTTTTCAGCCATTGGTTCAGTAGGAATGGGTTCCTCTTCTTCTTCTTCCCCTATAGGTTCTTCAAAAATTTCAGGTTGCTCACCTAAGGGTTCCTCCATTTCATAGCCACCAAAGAAGAGAGAAGGTTGGCTATTAGATGCAGTGGGGGTATTTGGAAAACATTTCCCTAAGTTGTCCCTATTCCTACGAGGCATGAAAGAAAATAATTTTGGTTTGGTTTTGTATTTTTTTTTTAACTTGGAAAGTACTTGTAGAATTGAAATTGCTAGTTGAATGAAAATTACTAATAGGATGAAAAATCTAGTTGTTGAATTGAAATCTTACTTACAAAATGGAAAGGAAAGTAGACAATGTAAAATGAAAGAAAGGAAACAACTAGATTACTTTTGTAGAAATAAACTAATGGCAAAATGGTGAAGACAAGAAATATAAGAAAAGAAAGTAGTAATCACATTCTACTCAGACATCTCCCTGGAAATGGCACCAAAAAGTGATGAGCACCAATATTGCAGCAAGGATGCTGCAACTCCTGGGCTACCAACTTTACTTATCAACCCGGGGTTCGTACAAACTTGGAGGTGATAGTGTTGTATGCACAAGTAAAAGAGATTGTTCTACATGTTGTCACTATTTAGCTGGTGAGAGACCATTGGGGTTCCAAACCAGACTTCTATGCAGTCAGAAGAAGCTTGATTCTTTGATGGAATAAAGGTAAATCTACTCTAAGAGAGTTACACTATCGCAGTGATGGAGAAGGTCAACGTGTAATGCTAAACCACACCATACCCTAATAAACCATTTCTGAAGCTATGCTAGGAAGAAATGCTAAATCAACATAAAACAAATGCTACTATCTAAGTTGTAGAAGTAAGGAGCATCAAACAATACTAATGTGCAAGTAAAGGGACTAAACTAAATTTGTTTTTGCTTTTCTGGCCTTTTTATGAAAAATCAAGTATGCAAACTAATTGTTCTTATGGATGTGGCAGGTGGATTAAGGGTATTTGAGGATGTCTAGAAGGTTTATGAAGTGGTTGGATGGGGTGGAGGGTCCCTAGGAGGCTTTTGGTGACTTCCTAGAGGTTTTCCATCAATTCGGCCTCAAAACAGGCCGTTTTAGGAAAACCTACAAGATGTACTAGAAACCTACAGGATGATCCTTTAGGAATTACAGGAAACCTACAGGAGACAACCGAGAGCTAAGTGTGAGGTGTTGGAGGTGATGGAGGCTTAGGAAAGGTGTGTGATGGGTGGAATGGAGTGTTAGAAGTTCTAGGATCACTCAGGAATCAATATCCAAGATGATAGATGGCTAGATTCTCTCAAAGTGTTTGGGATAATTTTAATGAAAAATGATGAAAAACTAGTGAAGGTGATGGTGAAAACAAGGGATGGATAAGGTGGATGAATTGGAAGGTGGATGTTGCCTATGAAGTCTCAGTCTCCTCCTGAAGCACTTGCTCTACATAAAACATGTGTGTCTTCCAAAAAGCTATGCAACAAGATACATTTTCATAAATGAGAAAAGTAGAACTAATGAATCAACTACCTATCCTATGCATGAATAAAGTTGTTGAAAGGAGTGAAAGCATGAGTGATATTTACTGCAGAAATAGAGATGAGAAAGATGACAATGAAATTTACCTTGCTAAATTAAAGACAACAAACTCCAAAGCTCATAAAATAACTAGAAATCTATGTTTTTGGGGCTGCTTAAGGGTCCCTTCCTCAAGTCATGGTCTTAGAGGGAGGAAGTGAGGCTGCGAAAGCTAATAAAAATCTTTTGATGATCCTTTTTATCCTTTCTAACCTGCTACTTGGAATAAGGCACAAACGGAAGCAAACTATTAAACCACCAATCTAATCTACACTACTTGTAATGAAAATGCATCTAAAAATCAAATTAACAATGAAGCTATGAATATACACTAAACATACATGTACAGTAAAGAGGAGCCTTAGATGCTAGGGTTGGGCCCTAACCCAAGAGCTTCAACCCTCTAAGATAACTCAGTGCTGGCTCAAAACAAAACTTATTCTTATTACCAAAACATCAAATTACATCAATAGATCTATCACAAGTTTTGCAGCTCGAAATAGAGTACAGTTTTACAATTAAAATCCCAAATCCTACTGAGGTCCTAGACCTCTCTACTTATACATCTAAATTCCCAAATGACTTCCTTAAAATTAGGGAGGCTTGGGTCCCAAACTCGAGATAAACTAGTGCTTTGTCTCTCACTTGTTCGACTACCTTCTAGTCCTCATGATTTGGCTATTTACACTCTGACTTGATGTGATGAATGGTGGAATATTCGATTGGAGGAGCATTAAATAAGGAGGATTTACCTCCTACAACCCTCTCCCTTGTCCCATTCGAGTTTTGACCTTGGTCTTTGCCAAAATTCCTTGAATTTCTCCTTTAATCCTACATTCAATGCATATTAGACCACAAAGCATAATATCCAACTCTAACTCACCTCATAAACAAAATATAATCAAAAGCATGTAATAAGTTATGAGAAACATTGGTTTGACTAGGCTAGGAGGTGAATGAAGGCCCATATAATTACCCAATGATGAGGGTCATCAGCTATGGTAGTTATGTTCATCACGACCCACCGATTGACAGAAGTTGCAGAAGAGTTGTTGCAGTGTCTGTACAAATTTCTACAACAGGTAACAATTGTATGTCACATGATTTCCAACTACTTGATAGATAGTACACCATAGCACGCACCCTGTACTTGTCCCTACTTGAGATTCCGACCTCAGAGACATCATTCCTCCTGCTGCAACATAATTGGTGAAGACTGGGCAGTGATCTTTATCATGCCCCTAACTTTTTGATTTCAAGCACCAAACTTCTTTGCACACCTCCGACTGAATTGCTATATCCTTCTTCAAACTTTGAAACTCTAGGCAAAGGTTCTACAACTGCGCGTAAATTTGTTGAACTCCCAAGTTAGCTTCTTGTATCTGTGTCTCATGCAATCTCATTGCAATCTCTAGGGCTTCCACTTGGGTCCCAATCTTTTTCTATGATAAAGCAACCCTTAGATGAGGCAAGAGCGAAGCCAAAAACCATTCGCGGTGCTGGTCATCTGTAAGATTTATGTTGGATTCATGGATCATGCAATTTAATCTCTGATCCAGATCTTGTGGTTTTCTGCAGGCTTCATCATGATCTCCTTGAATCTGATTATCGATTGTTCTTTAGACTTAGGCCTCCTGAACTCCTTATTCAGCGCGGTTTGAATATCTGCTAATGAAGCCATCAGGTTACCAATGTAGTACTTAATGTACCATGTCAGCGCACATTCCTGTAAAGAAGTGAGCAATGTTTCTTTCTTCCGCTAACCATCTGTTATACCCTGAGCTTCCCATATGGCCTTCGCGACGAGCCAAAACTCATCTGGGTCCTCACTTCCCGAACCCTTGAAAATGAGGAACTTTACTACATTCGCCATATTCAATGGTGGTGGAGGTGGTGGCAGTATGGGTGAAGGTGTATGCTGTGGAGGTGAGTGCGGAGGTGGGGTGGGTGGATGGGGTATTCACGGGAACCCTTATCTTATTAAATGAACAACACTCTATGGTGAAGCCTGTCTTGTTTCCTCATCGTCACTCAAAGGAGATTCGGTCAGAAGGCTATATTGAGGTCCTATTCCCCCTCCATCCCTGAAGATATTTCCACTTCACATAGCTCCAAACATCAAGGTAACTGCATAACCTGCTTTTCTCACAAGAAAATCTTAATCCATGTATTTAAATACCTTAAATACTTACTTCATCGTCCCTTGAAGAAACGGGGCTCTACTTTGTTGTAACTAACCGAAGTATCGACCGCAAACTCTGTCGAGAATCCTGCTATCATATGATCAAGCCAGTGATCGACACTGCGTACGATCTTATTCTTTGAGGCTTCAAATCTCCGCAACTCTGGGGTCAAAACTATTAGACCGTCAAGCCTCCACCTTCCTTGGCCATCTGTCAATTTAGTGATCCACTCATATAATTCAGCCAAGAAGGAAGAAAAGAAGATTTCATGTATCTCTATGTATAGGTATCTATCCAACCATTGTTATTTCATCAATCGCAAATTTATTTTTCTTGCACTGCGAATTTGTGGATCTTCCTATCTAACTAGTCTTCAATTTGCTTCTTAGTCGGATTCCAGTGATGTGACATCACACATCTCTTTATGCAGATCCCGCTCCCACCAACAGAACCAATTTTTGGCTTAGTGGGCCCTATCCCAGGTTTAGCGTTAAATTAGCCAAACAAATCCGTACACTACTGGCCCTTTCAGCATCAATCTGCGGAGCGCGGACTAAAGTCTTACCCAAGGTAGTATGGGGGGGTGTTGTAACCAATTTTCTACACCCAACGATGGTAGTGATGTTTTTTTATGCCCTAACTATGCTTTCATGCAGATCGATAAGCCTTTTAGGGCTTATCCATATACTTCTCTTAATCAGCCTCTAGACCTCTGCGAAGGTCTACGATTATTGTTTGCAGACCCTAACCAAGCGAATCAACAACCTACACACTTGTACAACTACTCTTACTTCTGTATTTACCTAGATCAGCTTAAGTATCTGATAACTTCAATATGCATTAATATGTTCTAGATGTAAACATATATTATTACTTGCATATAGATAACAATGTAAAACATACAGATTCACACATAAATATAACATTAAATCATGAAACCATTATTTAGCATAACATAACCACATTTATTCATAACATAAATAAATATATAAACACAAATGTTTCCAAAGTAATATTCTTTATTAGTACTTCAGATTTTCTTACAGACTCTAACAACCCTGTGCACTCAGCTGCAGGGGTCCGTTTACTCAGCTGCAAGGGTCCTCAACTACAAACTTCTACCCTAGGCCTCTACACAAACATTTGTACATCCTTTCCTCCATTCTAAGGATCTTCACTCTTTTCGCTAATGAGACATTACATTCATCATTATCCAACTTCAAAAATTGCCTTAGACTCTTCTAAGACTCCTTTTTATACAATCCCATGGTCCATGGACCTGGGTAGATCTTCTAAATCCGAGACAAATTACATAAAATAAGGGTTCAAACCCTTTATGACACTTTACATCTATGCACTCCGCGACCACAAATTGCAGAGAATTTATAGTTTACATACAAAAACTTGGGCTTTTTGCCCCAAAACTTGGGCTTTTAACCCCAAAATTGACCCTAGGGGACCTTGTCCCAACACTCTCTTTTCTTCCAATTGTTCTGGTGTCAACCTCGTAGGGTGTGGAAGGCTAGTAGAAGCAACACTTCCATGTTTGTAGCTGTGAGTGATAGGCTTCCTTGTTTCCATAACTTTTCTTTTAACTTTTCTTGCCTACCTGAATTCCTTTTCCAATGAATCAAGTTCCCAAAGGTGAACCTCATATTGGATTTTATCCTTTAAAGTCCCTATGAATACATCAATCCTATGCTCCTTTAGAATACCATTTACTCTTATATTCAATTTTTGGAAGTCCTCAATGTGCTCCACAATTAAACCCTTTTGTTTGAGATTTATCAATTGGATAAAGAAGGTGTTTCTCTTTGTATCCTCATAATGTGTTATCACTTTCTGCATAAAAATTTACCAAGTGACAAATGATTTACTAGAACAAAGCCATCGATACCATGCAAACTGATTGGGTTCTATATATAAAGTTGCTATTGAATTTCCATAGCCTTGTGTCTAGGTTAGAGTCTTAAAATCACTAACGATACCAAACCAAGAATCTCAACTATAAAGTACTTTGCACAATGGAAATATAAGGAAGTAAATCACACATGCATGAAACCTAGAAAACTTTTTAATTTTTCAACCCAGCTTCGTTATATTAACATATAATACAATAGTCTAGGTCTCTCATACCAGGGATAATGTCGTGCATACATCCACCAATACAAGATACAAAATTGGGACATGGTGTCAGTCCATTGATATCCAATCTGTCCTAAAATGTATACTCTGAACATTTGGCTATTACATGATCTTTTAGCTCATCTCGGTCATATCCTGTACCTACCTAGTCCTTCAGCTCCGAATTTGTAGCTCCTGCCTCTATCAATGGTCCAAGTCCATCTAGTCACTGAATCACGATTGCCAGTCTTCTCTCTAGTTGTTCCTTATTCCATCAAGTCCACAACACATCGATAATTCTATCGATTTGTTCACTACTCACCTTGTGAATAACTTTCAACTACCCACTGTTGTTCCTCAACTACCCATGGACTTCAACCCACTATACTCTTCATGCACTGCATTGATGATGACAAACATAGGGCATGAAGGGATACCACCTATCACTATAAGATGTACATTTCCCACAATGAATGTAGTCTAGGAGGATTTCCCATCATCTATTATAGAATTCCTTCTCCACACACAAGTCTTGGGCTCCGAAATTGCTCCTTTGGTTTGCTAACTATTGAGCTGAACAACTGCCTCTCTTGCAACTACCTTTGTCCATTAAGGTGTTGCTCACTGGGCTCCAACTTGGACACTATCACGTTGTCCTCCAATAGACCATAAGTTCCCAATCACATCCACACTTAGTCTTCTCCCACACTTCCCTCCAATAGTCAACAAGAGACCATGTCTATGCTGTATCATCTACACCTAGGTAGAGAATCCCCACACATGGGAGACCCTTACACATGGCTTGTCACAGATGTCTCCAATATGCCCGTTTCTTCTACAATAGAGGCACTATTGGACAAATATGAGCACATCAATGTGTCCTTGCCTAGGACACCATCAATCCATCATACACGAGTCCATCTGCAACACACCTTGCTTCTGTCCTCTTGCACTTCCGAGCTAATGTGCCTGCTATCACCTTGGCTGCTTAGTAGGCCTCCCAACTCTCCACATGGGCTCCTCCAAACAACTCCTAAGGCCTCCTACAAGCATCCCACAAACTGACTGAGGGAATGGTCAACACTTTGACTTAATGCACAACAATCTTCTATTGCAAGTCTGTTGCTCAATCAGTATGGAATTTGTCACTAGCATAGGGCATCTAATCACCAAATTTGTCCCTCTGTGTTGAATTCCATAGGCTACCCTTAACTGATCCATATTTGATCCTAAACTAGGATCCAACACCCCTCCAAAAAACTGTTGAACTAATGTTTTCATTTGTGTTTGTGACAGCCCTAGTTAGGGCGCGTGACACAACACTAAAGACTTATGATAGTCCAAAAACTAACCCTCAAAGGGTTGCGACATTCCTTAGGAAGCCTCTTCCTTGTCCACACTACATTCTTGAGGGGCTAGTCCACCTTGACAACCCTCTACACAATTCTTGATGTGTACTAAGGCCTACGGGCTAGCACTACAACACTAAATCATGAGAAAATTCCTACACATGCCCAAAAACACCTATTTCTTCAGCATTTTGTCCCTCTAGTGCTTCGGCCTTCTAGCTCTTTGGCCTTCGTTGCCCAGAAACTCATCCCTTGAATAGAAACTCAGACTTATCTTGATATCCCTCAAAAAACCCTAAGACAATCCACAAATCAGCCCTGCAAACAATTCTCTCCTATGTTGCTTCTTGGTCTCCAAATAGACTTGTCTCCATCCTATCTTAACCCTCTCTTGTTGCAGCTAGGGAATCCTAATTTTAGAGCTCTTCCCTAGAGGAAACTCACACCAATGGATGATATAAAGCACTACAATACACCTTGTATTTATACACATACAAGGGAACAAAGAATTGATGAAGAGACCCTTTTATTGGACTATGTTTACACCAAGCCTACATGACTTGGTAACCAATAATTAATTAACCAACTTCAAAAATCCATCTCTCTAACGACAACTCTGATTTAGACAATTCTCATTGCATTGGAATCATATTACTAAGCATTATCATCCTCATCCATCACATGTCATATCTTCATAAGGGGTTTTGGCCCAAATCAGATGGGTGAAAAACCCCCAAGCTTGGAGCTCAAGCCACAAGCCTACTTGTGGCGCATTGAGCTCCAACCCTCAAACACTAGGGCTTTGAGTACCTCCCAAGCTACACAAAAAGCAACACTCCCTATTAGCGAGGGAGGTAATTCCAGGACTAGGAGGTAACCATCATCATCAGGTGACACTAGCCCATCTGGCATCCATCACCGTAGCATACCCTGTAGAATGAATCTGACAATCTCAGTAGGGCCTCTCCCTCATGATATTTGAACCTAAAGATCCTAAAGCTCCATAGGGTTACTTCCTCTAAGGCTAGAATCCCTTTGAGCGTACATGATCTCCACTGGCTCATCCTCCTGGATCAAGTACGACTCATGCAAATCCCACCAATCTCGGATATGCAACATCACAATCCAATGAAGACTCTATGCTGCCAACCTATAGTCCATCACATGAAGTCATCTCGATCAACCTCATCTCATACATGCCAAATAAACCCTTGAGATGTTCCAATCATCCATGACAAGACATAGGAAGTCCATGATCTACAAACCACCACACAACATACTAAAGTGCACTAGGTTCACAACCAGTCCACCCGAACTCACATCCCATCTCATATGTAGTCTATCGAGACTACATCTCCATGGCTCCATTTGAACCCTCTGCTCCATCATCTAGACACTGACCACTCCCTTTGAGTTTCTTCATTATTCACACTTCGATCACTATCCCTCAAAGTAGCTCAGATACACTATGATACCATGTTGAATTTCCATGACCTTAGGTCTTGGTTAGAGTCTTAAAATCGCTGACACTACCAAACCAAGAATCTCAACCATAAACTACTTAGAATAGTGGAAGTATAAAGGAATAAATCACACATGCACATAACATAGACAACCTTTTAATTTTTCAACCCAACTTCATTATACTAACATATAATAAAACATTATGGGGCTACAGTACCAGGGATAATGGCCCTCATACATCCACTAGAACAAGATACAAAACTAGGACTTAGTGTTAGTCCATCTGTTATGAAACCAACTTCAAGAAAGATAGAAAAGATAGATCAACGCCTTAGAATTCAGCCTCTTCGAGGGGGCAACCTCCTTCACATTACAT
>APFE030628371.1:23643-63478 GCA_000404065.3 Pinus taeda | reverse complement strand
TCTTGCTGCACTCAACTCCTTTGGATGATGCAGACCTTGTAGGATTTTCAAATCACTTGTACACCACCTATCTCTATCTTATGTGATAACACAAGTGCAATCAGCATCTCAAAGAATCCCGTCATGCATTCAAAACCAAGCACATACCAATCAAGTATCATTTTCTCCGGGAACAAGTGCTTGAACAAAAGGTCAAGTTGGAGTATGTTCCTTCTAAGGAACAAGTTGCTGATATTCTCACCAAACCATTGCCCAGGGAGACTTTTGAATACCTCAAGCAAAAGTTGGGGGTTGTTGATGCATCATCTTATTGTTAAAACTCTTCTGATTGTTGGTTGTATGCATGTTTCATCTGGGGTATATGCGTACATATGCTGGGTTGCGGCACAAGTTCAGGGGGAGTATATAATGCATTGTTGGCATTATGGAGGATGTACGAAAGGAGATCATGGAAGCTAGTCTGAATATAGCTGCAATATGTCTCTATCTCTTTCTTGGTCATTGATGGTGTCTGGTGGATTATGGTTCTTCTTTACAGATTTGGTTCATATTCAGGGGAAGCATGTTCTTAGGGGGGAGCATAACCCTTTGCCCTTGATGTCAAAGGGGGAGAATGTCGCTGAAATTTTTGAGGTTGCCATCAAGTCCAAAGGGGGAGATTGTTGGCATTATGGCTAAATTGTTGTCCTTGATGGCAACCCATTCAGGTGATAGACCACAGTACTTCAAGTTAGCAGCAGAGATTGATGATCAGCTATCAAATATGGAAGAAAATAAGGGGTATGCAGGTACACCTTACAGAAAGTGCGTACCCGCAAGTACACCGTGAAGGGACCGCGTCCTAATACGCAGATAAGCAGTCCAGGAGGTGTGTACCCTAGTGCACACATTTCAAGGCAAAGAAAAGCACACGTGGGTTTTCTTATGTTTATCTAGCCGACGATATTTGTGTTTCTATGGTTTTGGCTCGTGGTATTGATCCATGTTTTTAGGAGGAGCTTGACTATATAAAGAAAAGGAGATCATTTGGCTTGGGTATTCTTTTGGGTTGAATATCTTAAGATCTGAAATATTGGGTTCTCGGTTTAAAAGCTTGATCTATAAAAGAGAAGTTGAAAGCGAATCTGTGAAGGGTGATCTCTTGAGCGCAAGATCAGATCTGAGCATCTGACTGTATTTCGGCCCTAATCAGAGGTACGCAGAGGCGACGAAGGTGCAGTGCGTGGGGCACGCAGAGCAGAAGAAGGATAAGTGCGTGGGTACGCATGGGCGACAAAGGCGCAGTGCGTGGGTACGCAAAGGCGACGAAGGTGCAGTGCGTGGGTACGCAGAGCAGCAGTGGTTCAGGTGCGTACGTACAGTAAACGTACGCGGCACGATAGTATTCCTAGGTGCGTGCCTACTGTGGCAGTACGTGGCGCGATAGTACATTTGGGTGCATACTGTGCGCAACACAGTAGAAGAAGCAGTGCGTGGTCACACAGTGCAGCAGAAGGAGCTCTGCGGGTATACGTAGAGAAGCAGAGGGTGAAGTGTGTAGCGACGCAGGCCAGTGAAAGGAAAACTGTGTATCTGTCTTAAGATCTTCTGTTGACTGAATTTTTTTGTTGATAAGGTGTTCTGGGTTTAGTTCTGTTATTGTTGATCTGGTTACTGCAGCTGACTGTGTAATTTACATATACTTGTTGATCATTTGATGTATATGGATCCAGTTTGAAAACTTATGAAAAGTGGTCCTTGAAAAGAAGTAGGGGGTTGTAGCTCCCTTCCAGGAGAGACTGGAAAATGAGAGAGAGTTGTAGCTCTCTGCAGGTTGCAGCCTGCGTACTGGTAAAGGACTGCACCAGTACAAGACCACTATAAAAGGAGTTTCTAATTTGAAAGAAGATAGAGACATATTGCAGCAAGTAGTTTTCACCCACATTGGGTTTCCACCTTATATCTGGTGTTCTTTGATGTGACTGTCTGTTTTTCTTGTTCATGCTCATTATTTTATGGTACTGATCTGCAAAAATAATTCAAAGTGTAAATAAGGAAGATTTGGTAAAAGGACTAGATAATACTGATTCACCCCCCCCTCTCAGTATTATTGTCAACACCTTTGTACCCCATATTCCCCCCCCTAGGTATACTACATTCCACCCCCCTTAACATGTTTCGTCCCTGAAACATGGGAAGAACACAAGTAATAAGATCTAATCAAAAGAGTACTCCACTGGTACCATGCATGTGCATCTAGCCATCTCAGAGAAAGGTGAACCATCGATCTAGCTAGTGCCTCACTCACTTGAGATGGAAGTTGACCGTCGCGTCTCTTCTGTGTGGATCGTCGCTCCTCTCTATCTGTCATGCCAGGGTTGTTGTCCTTGTGGCTAATTTGTTGCCATCTTGTTGGTTGTTTTCTTGCGGGGTGATGTGGGTGGTGATATGCTGAAGTTTTAACCCACGATGTCTTTTTCTTTAATTCACCACCTAATGGAGCTTGATTGGTAGCTAGTACATGTTATGGCGTCTTTTGTTGTTGCTTATCTTCCAATATTACTTCAACCACTAATTCCTCATCTGATGTATCTATACTAGTAACATTTTCGGCTTCAGCCTCCTTGTACTCTACCTGTACCTGGTTTGATGTTTGTGTTTGGTTGTTGGCCATCAAGGGCTCATCATCTGAAGTGTCAGTCCCTGGAACATCTTCTGCTTGGGTCTTAATGGAAATATCCTGCAATGTAATTTTCTTCTTTCTATACCAGAGCTTTAGGAATTTCTTCTACACATTAATATTGACAATACCCACAGATTCCATCCAAGGATATCCCAAAACAACATCCATGTTATCCATATCTGAAGTATAAAAGTCACAATGCAACACATACTTATCCATAGAAGGCTTCAAATCTTTATAAACTTGAACATCCCCATTATCAACCTGTGTGTTTTCAATGTGTTTTGCTGGAACTTGCAATTTTTTTGCTAAATTAACATTGATAAAATTATGCTTGCAACTAGGATTTATAGACACAATGATCTTCTCCTTCTGAATCAATCCATGGATCGGAAATAAGGAGATACCAGCAGAAAATAACCCTTTAGGTTTCTTGGTTTCCTTCTTTCTTGCAAAAATAAAATCTTTGCTAGGTTTTTTGGTTTCCTCCTTTCTAGTATGAGACCATTTGTCCAAAAGTAGTTCTTCAATTTCATCAGCACGACATAACTTCAGAATCTCACTGTTAAGTGATTTCCACCATATAGTAGCTTCATATTTCAAATAATACCCTATTTTGTCCTTCTAACACCTTGGGAAGTCAAACTTAAGATGTGCTATAAAATTTTCAATAGAGGACCCATTATTTTTGCCTGTAAAAAACTTACTGTTATAAGCCATGAAGAGGGTTTTTGAAAACAAATAGCTTGCTTGGCGAAAATTTGAAATGGCCACAATTCAGTAAATATTGCTCAGAATACCTATTATGACCTGTTTTTGGAAATGGAACAACCATCTTGCATCTTCCCATGTGATACAAATCCCGATCTAGGCACTAGAATTTTCTATTCGCGCTGCAACTGTCCCACTGTCATAAAAAATTGCTGAAAAAATAGCTGATTTTAAATCAACGATATCTCCCTCATCCGAACTCCGATTCAATTTTTTTTTTTTTTTTGAAATTGAGTATTTTTTCACAAATAATCTAGATCTGCAATTAGATTCTATAGATTTTTCACCAGAACATACAGATATGCATCACAAACTCGATTCCTCAAAAAGAGTCTACAACAACACTGATTTTTAAATCATCGAGATCTCCTTCATCAGGACTCCGATTCGATTGATTTTTTTTTTTTAATGGAGTATTTTTTCATAAACCAGAACTGCAATTATATTTTACATATTTTCCCCAAATCATACAGATCTGATCTACAAATTTTCTGCCCTGAAAAATGTTTGCAACACCACTGATTTTTAGATCAGCGACATCTCCTTCATCCAGACTTCGATTTGGCCGATTTTTTTTTTTTTTGAATTTGGGTATTTTTTCACAAAGAATCCATATTTTCAATTAGATTTTGTAGATTTTTCCCCAAAACATACAAATCTGATCCGAAAACTCACCGCCCCAGAAAGTTCTTGCAAAAAATTAAAAAATAATTCTCCACTTTTGCCCAAGAAAGTGCTCTGATACCACTGGTTATAGATCTGATCTAAAAACATAAGGCAATGCAAATAAACCCAAGAAAAACAAGATCTGAATATAGATAGAAATGCTTATTTATTGATATCAAACCCTTAAGGTAGGGGAACACCATACATTCACTCCTTAAAGAAGGAAAGCACTCCACAAGCCATACGCCTGTTCATACAATAATTCTTGACACCTCTGAACAGGGAGTCTCTAGCCTCTATATAGGCCTCATACATACAATACCATGGGTCATTACCATGGTTCCCTCAACACCATCTATCTAATACCATGGGCTTATTACATTATTGTTAATTGCTTATGGTCCCTTACATGATATGGGTTAACCACCTTATTTATTACTATGGCCCATCCCATTATTACATTATTCCCTTGGGTACCTCCCTTTGTACCCCATATTATCCCCCCAACTATACTACATTTAATTTGCTCACAAAACCCTAAACAACTCGCCTTTTGGAAACATTGTCTAGAAAATGCTGAAGACCTCAATTCTTTGGTGTCAAGTGGCTCAAACCTTGACACCTGACCTCCTTTGATGTATGGCTTCTTTCCTTCCTCCATTGTTCACAATTTCAAAGAAAAACCCCAACCATAGAGATGGGAAAACAAAGTTTTTTAGAGGGAGCAGGGGATTGGGATTAGTATATTTAGATGAGGGAATGAAGGGGTTAGGGAAGAGATATGTGGGTAAGTAAAATTGGGGAGGTAGGGAGATGTGTTAGGAAGTTTAGGGAGGTGGAAAATGATGAAAATAGTGAAGGGATTGATGTAGGGTATTTAAACACATTGCCAACCCTAAGACTACTAAAAACGCAACGTAGAAGCTAGGGTTAGGTATAGGGGTTAGGGAAATGAGGGAGGAAGGGTAAGAAAAGTTGTGGGAAGTGTATTTGGGTGTGGAGAAGGGTATAATAGGTAGTGAACTAGCTATATTTTCTCGCAACCCAAACTATGGAGCTCACCCACCAAAAACGCAGTGTGGGGACTATGGGAGGGTTTCTCCACCGAAAAGATGAAATAAATGTTGATAGGAGGTGGTAAGAGTTTTAACTTACTTGTAAATAGGCTGATAGAACCTTCATTGGCCATAGAAATCCCCTGGAGATGTATTGTTTGCCTCTAGAAGTGAAAACGTAGCGAAGGGTAAAAAAAGCAGCGTGATTGGCTGAAAACGCAACGTGGAGTTTTGGAGGGGGTGCCAATCACCTTTAGAGAGTATCCTTAAATGTTTGTTGTACTAAGATGGCCTTTTCTTGTGAATTAGTGCTCAATGCTAATGGAATGAGTGAAATAAATTCTTGTATGGTCTCTTATAAGAGTTAAATTCACTTTATGCGTATGTCATGACATGACATCATCCTTCATTTTGAAACCAAAAGTGAGGTGTTTTACAACAATACCTTTATGAACTGAAGTAGTACCTTTACCTTTATTACATATGCTTCCTAAGATGCTAACTCCCTTATGTGTGGACTCAAGACCATAAACATGGATTTTTTAGCTTAAAACTGACATAATGATGACAATTACAAGTGGTGACCTAGACCAAGACCTATATGATTATTTGACTGATCCATGACCTATAACACTTGAAAAATGACATGACCATGATGTAAAATGATAAACATGAATGCTAAAGGGAATAGCACTGACCTAGACACACCAACCAATGATCAAAGTTTTTATTTTAAGACCTATTGAAACCATAAAAAACTTGGCCTAGGACCCTAACAAAAACTTTGAAAGAGCATATTTGATCACTGGTGACTGAATGACTGACAGGCACTAACATAAATGATTATGAAGATTTTATTAAAAAATAGAGTTGGGATCCGACCCAAAACAATTACGTCTCTTCATCATTACCAATGACTCTTGCCATATCAAGCACGAGGGCTCAATCTAGTCTCTCAAATGATTACCCCATGATACAAAAAATTCAATCCCCTTCCAACTTAGAATTTTCCAGAACATTCCCAAGATCAAAATGCATTTACGTTCCATTTTCATTTTTTCCAAAGGGGATTAACATGCTTTAACTGAATTATATCATCAAACAGATATTGGCATCCTTTTTATTATTATTTAATTTTGCCTTTTCTTCTCTGATTTCCTTCTTAAAATGCCCCTATTCATGATTTGTCGTAGTCTTTAAGGCATTCGTGATTTGGGGTTGACTTCCAAGTATTTTATTTAATTCAGGCTATGCCTCTCTTTCTTCTTTTCTAGAATGTCCTCCTTGTACCTTCTTATAGGGTTTTGTTTTGTGGATGGATGAATCGTCTCCCAAACTTAGATTCTTTTTGGCATTCCTTGTTAAAATTATATTCCATGAATCTCATCCTTTTACTGCTGATGGAGTACCTAATGAATCTTTCCTTATTGGACCCTAAGGTTTATTTCCAATTTTCAGCAGGGTTCCATTGAAATTTACTAATACGATTTGGTTTTCTTCCTAGATTGACTCTGTTGGTTGTAGATTTTCATTGTGCTTAGATATTGGAACCTCCTCTACATCCTTGAATTCCCTTCTACTAGATCTGATATTTCTGCTTCATTTCCAAAAAACAACTTCGATGGATTAGAGATGGGATCTTCATGATCAACTTCGGTTTGATTCTGAAGAGCGATAAGAGGGTTTGATGAAGAAAAAGCCCGATTTTTGTTTTTGGCTGCATTTTATTTTCCCTTGTTACCTCTACGTTTATGAGTCTTCCATTGCTCCTCTTGTTCTGCTAGTGGATCCACATCTTTTTTTGTTTAGGCTTTATTACAATCTCTAGCAAAATGGCCATATTTATGGTATAATCAACACTTAAATGGGATATTCTCATAGTCTAGGGTTTAACAATTGGTCTAAATCCTCAAGGTTAGATTTATTTCCGAAGGAAAAACCTTCTCCATATCGACCTCTACACAAATTTTGGCACATGCAAACTGAGATCCTTTGGGTTCTACCCTATTCAATTATTTCCCCACTATGTTTCCAATTGTGTGCAGACAATCATCACTCCAACAAGAGAGTGGGATTTGAGGAAACTTCACCCAAAATTGAATGGCATTTGGAATATATTCATCTAGGTTGAAATCGAAATACCACTTTTTTACATACATACCATGAGATCCAAAAAAATAAGGACCATTTATGAGGATCATGTCTTTATCCTCTTTAAACTTAAAAAAAAATGCAAAAAAACCATTACCACAAGCATACAATCCAACTTTTCCTTTCATCAATGATTTCAAGGTTTGATCCTTCCATGCCTCCATGTATTAGGGGGATGAACACATCCCCATGAAATTTCCTACCAAATAATGATAAAAAATCCCAGAGTTGTTCTTCGAACCGCTGAGGGGAGAACCACCGATGGAATTGCTTCCAATTTCTTCAAAAATTTCGCATAATCTCCTTTTCTTTTGGGATTTTTTGGTAGGGAAGCCACAAGGGCATGAAAGGCCATGACATCATCATTGGGAGGAGGACGGGGAGGAGCCCCCTCCTAGGATGCCATCGTGGATCAGTCGAGGGTTTATGTAGCAACAACCATGGCCATTCCCCAATCTTCTTCATTGTTGTTACAAAAGATGACTACAAATTGTTCATGAGGTCACAATTTCTGAAAGTGATGGCCCTGATTCGGAAAGTCACCAATTTCTCCTTCAAATAGATTGCGTAGATAGGTGAGGGTACATGGTGGTCTCTTAACTTGTGTGCTAAGAAACGCAAGTATTGTTTATCACCTTTTAACTATTGCACCTCCATGCTGAGACTTTGTATTGTCAATTTTTCTACCTTCAGTTTGAGGTTATTAGTCTCGATTTTACAACCTTCATCCTTCTCTTCTTGCCTCATAGAAATCAACTCCATTTATAGATGTTCTAGTCATCCCTTTTATGTGGCAAAATACTTCCCTAGTTATGTGATCTTTACTGAATCAAAAAAATTATGTCTTAGTTCCTTTGGCATTTCCTCTATTCATTCTTCTTACTTCTCCTATATTGGCTCTACTTCTTCTAGCTCTATTTCTTGCTCAGATTATGTTCCCTCTACCTTAACTGCATTAGGACTATTGCCTTCTTTTATAGGTTCTGTTTCCAATAATTCCAGTTTCTTTATTGTCAAACTTCTAAGGTCCTCTGCAACTACATTTTCAATATCTTTAATATTTTTCTTATTTTCTTTTTCAACCATGATCTCATCATAAATATGTTCTTCTTCTTCTTCAACAATTTCAAGGGAAAGATCTCATTTTCCCTCATCATGCCTAGTCTCCTCAATGACCTAGACACACTTATGCAAGCCTCATTGGGCTTTAATGTTTTTTTGAATCTCCTATGCAATGCTTAGTTCTTCATACAAGGTCATGTAAAATTTCTTCAAATTCTTATGTATTTTTATTAAGTTTTTCCACCTCTTTAAATATTTAGCCGAAAATAATGATTAGAACTTAAAAATTAAGATGCCATTAACCTTATTTTTCTTCTCAACTTTTGGCTACTCGACTTCATGGACTTCTTAGGCCATACTTGTTTCTCGTTCTATCAAAACCTTAGTATGCTAGTCTTTAACCTCAAATCCATCTTCCTCCACTATTTTTGGATTTATTTATTTTACTTTATTTTTTACTAGCTCCACATACTCCTTTGGAGTTTCCTCCAATAACACATTGATTACTCCAACATTTCATCTGTTGTAGTTGACCATGTCCTTGGCTACTTGGAGGGTTTTGGAGCATCCCTTTGGGAGCTCTATCTCCAGGGTTGCTAGGGGCCTAATAATTCTATAACCTTCTATGGAGTACCAACCATATTGCCTTCTTTCTCAACATCAATACCCAATGGTTCCACCATTTCTACCACTTTCACAATTTCCTAGTATTGTGATGAGCCCTCAAATGTGTGCCAAAATTTTCCCACTTTTGTCAAAGCATATTCAATGACCAATCGAATTAGTCCTTCATGAGAGAGGTTAATTTTATGATTTTTATCCTCATGCACTATTTTACACATGATATCTGGCGATTTCAGTAGAAAGTAAGAGGGATTGGTGTGCCTTTGGTGTCGTAAGTGTTTTAGAAAATTAAAATGATAGCCAAACACCATGTTACACCTTCCCTTGCATGATATTAATTTTTGGATGCCTAGGGATACCTCTTCCTAGGGTTGGAATAACAACATCCTATGTATCCATTTTTCTACCCCTTACACCATTTCATCGCTCACTAAAAAATCAATCTTTAGAATTTTTATAGAGGCTCTCCTTTCAAACCAATGCTCTCTAGTTTGTGGTAACCTTGTCACTTGGGTGATTTTCTCTTCACTAGATCCTTTCCTCACCTAGCTAATGCATCTTGCTTGTCATAGAATTTTTTGAATTCCGTAACAATTGTCTTATCTTCCTTTTTCAGTTTTTCAAAGTATGTCGTGACCATCCAAAATCTTTGAAAATTTTTACTACTTCTATATTTTGGGTAATAATCCTTATATTGTCTGGTTCTCTATGGGTGTGTGGTCCCCCCATTGTAAAATAACTGCAAATATTATCACGAGAGGCAAAATTCTATTTTGGATATGAGAGACAAAATTGAAAGGTGTTTCTATGATAGGATATTAATGGAAGTCCCTCCGATTAATGGTAATGATTTATGGAAATGTCATGGATTTTCATGACTTTTCATAGTTGTGGTAATGTTGTTCATTATAGGGAGAGGGAAATTAGTGGTGAAGATATTAAATTTAACAAGAGGATTCAAGATATGATTTTTAATGATCGTTTCCTTATAGTTTTCTATGGTCATGAATTTTCCCTTATGCTACAAATTTGGACAGATCTTTAACCAAATTTGTTTGACATCCTACCAAATATAGAGACATGCAAATATAGCAATACTTCCCTCAACTAGGATTTTTGTCTATCCTCTGAAGGTGAGGTCACATTTAGCAATGTATGATCCAGGTGGATCTTCAGATACAATGGCATGGAAAAACTCAGACATCAAAGTGATCAGAATGAAGTCAACCCAAGACTAGAGCAGAGATCTCGTCTTCTTGATTCCAACGACACAAACGACACTTCAATCCGAGTCTGGATGATGAAGTTATCGGCTGAAGAAGGATGCTTTAGTCCTTAAGAAAATGAGGAATTTCCTTTGAAAAAGGAGTCTTAAGCCTTAATGCCAAATTGCAATCGGAGGTTTCATGTGGGAAGACTTAAGCTTTGGGCTATGGAACCCCCGATCACTGATCTTCGATCAGATTGGATCGGTGGATCAGAGGTAATCACAATCAGAGGTCTTACATATATGGATATTGGCGAGCGGGCAGTGGGATTGGTGATTAGCCGGATCGGCGGAATCTTTGTCAGTCACTTGGGGCGACATATGTGGGGGATGCTGACGTGATCGGCCGACGCTGATATCGACGATAAGCGATCAACGATCGTTCAATCCCGATGACCAGGATAGAGACACCTTGATATGCCGATTCGCAACCTCAGCACGGACCCGATACGGATTATAAACCCCGATTTTATGTTTTTTGAAATCCGGGTGAATGGTTTTGGGCAGATTTCTTAGTGTTTTTCGGGATTTTTAAGCCTTATCATTGCAACGATAAAAGGGCCATTTTGGGAGGCGGTTGCGCCTGCCTATCCTTCCACTCTACCAACCCTCATAGTTAACCAGGCAAGCCCCGATTTAAATGGGATCTTGTCCTTGAATCCATTGTAAAAGAGGATCTTTGGAAAGAGCAGGGTGAGGCATTGTTTTGGTGGCAGCACGCTGTTTCACAAAAGGCCGAGAGCATCTATTGGTCTGTTTTGAACAATTTACACACTCCAGGCCCCTTCTATTGCTATGGGAAGCTTTGGTGCTGCATACCACTCCATCGTAGGCATTCATTTCATAGCCATCTTGCAGAGTGGAGGTATAAGCCTCTTTATGGATAGTTGATGATTGTAATTCTCTTTTCTTTCACGGCATTTAATAAGAAAGGCCTCCCCATTATTGAGCTGGGCCCGAAGACATAGTCCGAATTGGATGAACTCCATTATCAAGCCTTGGTGTCTTCTTTTATGCCTTTTATGTGTTTCCTTCTTCTTTTCATATGTGCACATTTATGAGTTAAGCTGCAATTTTACATGTGATTCTTTTCTATACATCTTTAAGTGAAAACATCTTTGGATCAAGTGGTATCAGAGCAGGGCTTTTTAGATGTGAATTGCATGTTTGTATGCTAACAAGAGGCAGGCTTCAAAGAGGCGAAGGGAATTTATAACCTTTCGATCCAGAGGTAGGGGTTGCACCTCGGAGAAGAAAAATGGCTAAAGAGGAAGCTCGTATTGAAGAGGAGTGCAATTTCAGAAAGAATTTATATTCAATGGTAGAGAATATCAGTCAGCTGGTTAGAAGACTGGAAAAAGCTGAAGAGAGGAATCCAGAAGGATAAGGTTCAACACATGGGAATGATGGAGAAGAACCCCCTCCTTCTCCTTCTAGTGGTGAAGGTTCTTCTTCTCCTCACCACCATAATCAGAGAAATCCAAAGGATGCATCTAAGAAAACTTTTTTTTAACTAGATGTTAAATTTGATCTTCCTATGTTTAATGGTGAAAGTAACACATAAAATCTTAACAATTGGATCAGGCAGATTGAGGTTTATTGTAGGATTCAACAAATCGTAAAGGATGAGGCGAAAATCTAGCTGGCCTATCTACGACTGGGTACCATAGCTCTCATTTGGTGGGAGAGTAAATTTAAGAGCAATAAAAATGTGGGTAAGCTCTTTTCCTCATGGTCTGAATTTACTTCTGAGTTAAGGGAACAATTTTATCTGTTAGGATACAAACATAAAGCTTTGATGAATTGGAAATATTTAAGGCAAGGCAAAGGGCAAGATGTTAAGAGTTTTACAAAAGAATTTAGGAAGCAAGCACTGAATTTGGGTATTACACTAGATACACCTGAAGTTGTAACTAAGTATATTGGCTCACTGCATAGTTATATTCGGCATTCATTATTGTTGTTTGAACCAACCACTATTGACATAGCTAGTGTGAAAGTAATTCGTATTGAGAACAGGGGAAAGAATGAAAGAGAGGACCAGTCCAGAAAGTCACCATTCAAACCTCCCAATGGAAAATCCAAAGCGAAATGGAAAGCGAAGGAGAAGAAAAAAACAACAGCTAAAGAGGGAGAGCGACCTTATTGTAATCATTGCAAGAAAGAAGGCCACGATGATGATCATTGTTGGAAGCAACACCCAAAGAAACAACCAAAGAAGTATGGAGGAAAAGGGAAGCAGAAAACAATGGCAGCAGCACAACAAGACCTTGGATCAGATTCAGGAGATGAAGCATTGGTCACAACAGTGGGAACAAAAGGTACCCTTACACCTCCTATTGATTCTAAATCACATGGAAGCACTAGTTTTGTAGATGAGTCCCTTTCGAATGATAGAAAAAGAATTGAATTATTTCATATCAAAGTTGTAGTAAACCATACCAAAGTAGAAACTTTGTTTGATACGAGGTCCCAAGAAAATTTAATTGCAGAATCCCTGGTAAAGAAGCTTGGCTTAGAAACAAAACTGCACCCAAAGCCTTACCTACTGGGATGGATACATGATAAAGCTAAATTGAATGTAACCCAACAGTGTAAGGTAAAATTTTATGATTGCGTCTAAGCTAGTAGATGAAGTAGAGATGGATGTTATACCACTGGACATCTGTGGCATGGTATTGGGGAGACCCTACCTGTATGACAGAAAAACTTTCTTTTTCCTCCATGAGAATAACTATCACATCACGAAGGATGGGGTAGAATACATAGTGCAGGCTCATCAAAATAAGATTAATGCCAGCCTCATAAGCACTGGGTAGATGAAACGACTGGTGAATTCTAGCAAGACATGCATGCTTATGGTTGTAAGGAAGAAGGAGGCCGAATTCGCGGATGTGTTCCAGGGATGTGATGGGGAGCTTAAACAAGAATTAATGCAATTAATTTTTGATTATATTGAATTGTTTCAGGAGCCGCGGGGACTACCTCCAAAGAGGGAAATCCAACATGAAATCCAACTGTTGCGTGATGCCCCTCTGCCGAATATCGGCATGTACAAGATGTCAGTAGTCGAAATGGAGGAGATCAAGTGGCAAGTGCAAGAATTGTTGGACCAAGGTGTAATCAGGTCGAGTTCCTCTCCATGTAGTTCATCGATTGTTCTAGTGCCTAAGAAGGATGACAAATGGAGGATGTGCGTGGACTACTGTGCACTCAACAAAATATCGGTAAAAAATCGCTATCCCCTCCCACGCATAGATGATTTATTGGATCAATTAAAAAATGTTGTATATTTCACAAAGTTAGATTTGCGCAGTGGCTATCACCAGGTCTGAATTGCGTAGCAGGACGTGTGGAAAACTGCTTTCAAAACCAAGCAAGGGTTGTTCGAATGGATGGTGATGCCATTCGGGCTTTGCAACGCTCCAACCACCTTTATGCAGGTTATGAATAATATATTTCAGCCTTTCATCCATGAGTTTGTTCTCGTATATTTAGATGATATACTAGTTTTCAGCAAGAATTGGTTTGAACATGTGAGTCATGTAAAGAAAGTGCTTGATGTGATGAAAAGAGAAAAAATCTTTGTAAAATTGTCAAAGTGTAAGTTCGGGAAAAACTCTTTGGGTTACCTAGGTCATATTGTTGGTCATGGTCAGTTAAAAATTGACCCGCTAAAGTTGAAGCAATTGTAAATTGGCCTAAGCCTACTAGTGTAACTGAGGTCCATAGCTTTCTAGGTGCAGTCTAGTATTGAAGAAGATTTATTACTAATTTCTTTGTTATTGCAACACCTTTGCACACATTTAAAAGTGTGAAACAGGTCTTCCAATGGGGAGGAAGACAACAGAAGTGCTTCGAAACATTGAAGGAAAAAATTAGCACCTCGCCAGTCTTAGCCTTACCCGATCTCCAATAGCCATTTGAGATCGAAACCAATGCCAACGGTTATGCCATGGGAGTTATACTAATGAAGCAAAAGAAGCCAATTTGTTACCATTCTGAGAAGTTTTCTCAAACTATGATAAAATATCCCACCTATGACAAGGAGCTTTATGCCTTGGTGCAAAACGATACCTAATCGAAAAGGATACCATCATCCATACAGATCATCAACCATTGCAGTACCTTCAGTCACAAACCAAGTTGCAGCAAACTTTTCATTTCAAGTGGATCGGCTTTCTTTAACAGTTTCATCTGGTAGTAAAGTATAAGAATGACACTAGCAATAAAGTGGTCGATATGCTATCTCGCCCTCCTATTTATGCTTCTGTTATTTTTCATAATGCTTCGTTGTCTTTTGAAAGTTATGCTGAACAATATGCTAATGATGATGAATTTAAGGAGGTTTATGCAAAACTAACCCATGGTTCATAGGTGGAAAACTATCACTTGCAGGGGAAATTATTGTATCACCTTGGTAAATTGTGTATTCCCACAGGAGAAATAGTGCATGTAATTCGAGAGGCCCACACCTCTCTTGTGTCTAGACACTTTGGTGTCGAAAAGAATTTATGTCATGTACAAATATTTTGTTTCGGCCTCATATGAAAAACATTGTGACTCTCCATGTAAAGGGTTGTGTGATGTGTTCTATTTCAAATCCCTCTAATAGAAAACTTGGGCTCTACACACCACTCCCTATTTCGAGTCGTCCATGGGAAAGCGTGTCAATGGACTTTGTAGGAGGTTTACCTTTGTCTAGGAAGGGTCACGAATATTTGTATTTCATCGTTAACTGTTTTAGCAAAATGTGTATTCTTATGCCTTGTAAAAAGTAGATTACTGCAGAGCAGACTGCTTCTCTTTTCTTTTAGTATGTTTGGGTCCACTTTGGATTACCCACGTCAATTGTGTCAGATCGAGACTCTCATTTCCTTGGAGAGCTCTGGACCATCTTGTGGAGGATGATGGACACCAAACTGAAAAGAAGCAAGACATTTCACCCACAAACCGATGGGCAGATAGAGGTTGTTAACCGTACTGTGGTACACCTATTACGAGGCTATTGTGGGAAACATCCCAAGTTGTGGGATGAACATCTCCCCTATATAAAACATTCCTATAATCAAGCAGTGCATTCATCGAAATAACATTCACCATTCGAGACATCCTTTGGTTACCTTCCAAAGGACCCTTTTGACATGGTCTTTGGAAGGGAGGATGGCTCCAGTGGACATAATGATAAAGACAAAGCTTAGCAGTTCATTCAATGAATACAAATGATTCACCACGCAGTGCAAGAGCAGTTAGAAAAGAGTCAAGTCTATTACAAGGCTCGACATGATAAACACTGAGTTGACCATCAATTCCAAGTGGGCAACAAGGTGTGGTTCCACATCACCGAAGACAGGATGAAGGGAGAAGGAAAGAAGTTGTGGCTAATCCAGTATGGACCATTCACCATATTGGAGAAGATTGGGAAAAATGCCTTTCATCTTGAATTACCAACATATATGCAGATGTACTCAGTAGTGAATGTGGAGAACCTAAAGCTGTATGAACCTCCTTTGATCATGGACACTGATGAGGTGGGAACAGTTCCTACCATCGATGATTTTGCACCAGAATATCTCAATGAGTTGCCCAAAGACATCATCCTCCATAGAAGAACTAGGACTTCACAGTGAGGAGATGTAGAGTACCTTCGAGTTGGATTCAAGGGAATGAATCCCAACAAGGTCAGATGGCTGGAGAAAGAGAAAGTAAGGGAACAATTCCCTCACTTGCCAATAGACTAATTAAAATCTTTTTGCGATCGAAACGCTCCTTAATGGGGAGGATTGATCCTGGTGGATCTTCAGATACAATGGTATGGAAAAAATTAGAAATTAAAGTGATTGCAATGAAGTCAACCCAAGACTAGAGTAGAGAGCTCATCTTCCTAATTCTAATGGCACAAACGGTACTTCAATCTGAGTCCAGCTGATGAAGTTATCGCCCAAAGAAGGATGCTTTACTCCTTAACAAAATGAGGAATTTCCTTTGAAAAAGGAGTCTTAAGCCTTAAGGCCAAATCGCAATCGGAGGTTGCATGTGGGTGGACTTAAGCTTTGGGCCTTGGAACCCCCGATCACCAATCTCTGATAAGATCAGATCAGCGGATTGGAGACAATCACAATCATAGGTCTTACATATATGGATATCGGTGAGCAGACAGTGGGATCGACGATTAGATGGATTGGTGGAATCCTTATCGGTCACTCGGGGCGACATATGTGGGGGATGTCGAAGCTGATATCAGCGAGTGGCGATTGGTCATTCCCGATGACCAGGACAGAGACACCCCGATATGCCGATTCGCGACCTCAGCATGGACCTGATACAGATTATAAAGCCCGATTTTATGTTTTTTGAAATTCGGGTGAATGGTCTTGGGTGGATTTCTTAGTGTTTTTCAGGATTTTTAAGCCTTATCATTGCAATGATAAAAGGGCCACTTTGAGAGGTGGTTGTGCCCGCCTATCATTCCACTCTACCAACCCTCATAGTTAACCAGGCAAGCCATGATTTAAATGGGATCTTGTTCGAGAATCCATTATAAAAGAGGATCGTTGGAAAGAGCGGGGGGAGGCATTGTTTTGGTGGTAGCACCTTGTTTCGCAGGAGGCCGAGAGCATCTAGTGGTCTGTTTTGAACAGTTTACACACTCCAGCCCCCTTTTATTACTGCGGGAAGCTTTGGTGCTGCATACCACTCCATCACATGCATTCATTTCATAGCCATCTTGCAGATTGGAGGTATAAGCCTCTTTATGGACAATTGATGATTGTAATTCTCTTTTCTTTCATGCCATTTAATAAGAAAGGCCTCCCCATTATTGTGTTGGGCCCGGAGACTTAGTCCGAATTGGACGAACTTCGTTATCAAGCATTGGTATCTTCTTTTGTGCCTTTTATGTGTTTCCTTCTTCTTTTCATACGTGCACATTTATGAGTTAATCTGCAATTTTACATGCGATTCTTTTCTATACATCTATAAGCGAGAACATCCTTGGATCAATGTATCATTACTTTAATGCTTAATCATTCTTGAAACTAGAGGTAATATAAATAATACATATTGTTTTTTGTTGGTGGAGTTTTCCTTTCTTATGACAAATTGGATGTTATGTGGAGCTTGAAGGTGTGATGTAGCAAGATATTGAAGTTGACCAAAGTGGATTTTAATCAAAAGAGGAATCAGAGGTGGTTGAAGTAACACCAATAACAATGGTCTTTAGAACACATGTATAGAACTATCCAAGAAAATATGCAACCTAGCAATCCTATTAAAATGAAGAATGATAAAAAGATACATGCAATGGGTATGAATAAGAGGTGTTTGGTTGAGATTATAAAGGGTGTCAGAAATAATGTGAATGATAGAAATCAAGGGCATGTTATGGAAGGGGTCCTACAACATGGTTGTAGGAAATATTTTTGTGGTAATGAAATACATAGGAAATGATAGTAGGAGAATGAGTATTGTGGAATGTGTTTTGAACCTCTATTCTAATTACTTAAAAATTACTTAAAAGATTTGTCGAAAAATTTGGAAAATAATATATAAGATGTTATTTTAGTAGATCTACAGGAAAATTTGGTAGCAATAACAAGAACATCCCATGGCAGGTCCATAGCAATATCCCATGAAAAATCTGCAGGAAGATCCCATAGCAAGTCTATGAGTAGATCCCACAATGTGTTTGTAGGAATCTCCTATAGCAAATATGTAGGAACAATATTTTTAAAAGGTGATAGTTGGAATAGGACAATAGAATCATGTCAATGATTGTCATCAAATACTGTATGTGAAATTCTTGTTGGAGTTTCCTACAACATGGTCATGGGAATACTTTGCAACGTAAAATTGTATATTTTAGCAATGTTTAGAAATGTTCCACAAAATTGGTGGGGCACACTAGTGCGTGTTTGCATTTGTGTGTGTGTATTACTTGTCTACTTGTGCCCTTGAAAATATTTTTCCGATTAGATTATTTTTCTCCTTTTTTAAGTGACCCATATAAAGAAAACACCATGTTGTGGATGCAGGTGGCGTTACCAGTGTATCAACAACCTCTAGATATTTGCTACACCAACAATTAGCCTTGCTGTACATGAATTCAACTATATATGGTGGCTTACTTTATAGCCTTAGTTGATGACAATTGTCCATCACGAGATTATGTGTTTCATCAATAGTGTTTAGTTTTACTAACTCGTTGTCATAATAAATATTTATCTCATATGGTCCTTACCATTGGATACAAAGTTTCCCCTCAAAATACTTGAATCTAGAGTTGTATAACGATTCCCAATTTATTTCTTTGAACCTTTTTTTCTTGCTAAAATTGTCATACCATTTGACCCTTTATTTTTGAACAACAACAACGTGATGTAGTGTTTCTTGATGAGGCTCATCAAATTTATTGATTTTGTTGAGGCATTGTTGTCTAGCTTATGATATATTCATGCCTATTTGAAGTGTCATCCTCAATGTTTTTACTTTGTTATGAATATGAAAGATAACCTACTTACCATACGCAAGCACATACAATGTAAATCTAGTGATGTTTAACCACATATTAGTAAGGTAATCCCGTAAAGCATTTAGAAGTTTGCCTAGCCTTTCAGATGTAACTAGATGGTATTGGTCCTAATAGTTTTGAAAATATTAATTATGGATGTTACAAGGTGATTATCATATACGTAGTGTTGTATAGCTCTTTGATGGACCTTATATGTTTGGAGGTAAATTGTGCTCTCGCATCCATGGTAATTTCTTGTGGAATCCTTAATATAATATATATTTTGCATAGAGGAAATCTTCCAATATTTTCTTTGTAGTATCTAGGATTTCTTTGGCATCTGCCATTTGGAGATGTAGTCCATGCAAAGAAAAATGTGGTACTTTTGTTAGGATTGTGCATTGAATAAACACCACAAAATCTAAGGCCTAATTTCAAAGGGTTCCACCGCAAATTGTGTTCAAGGGGCATTTCATCAAACTGGAGTGGTTGATCCATACTTTGGAAACTATCACATATTTTCTTGTATTCTTTGGCATCTCTAAAGATTGTGGGTTGTTAGTACCCTGAATGGAGCATTTTGTAAGAAATTCCTTCATCAATAAAATTCCAACCATAGGGATCATCATGAAAAATTATTAGGATGTCATGGATATCATATTATCTCACACACTATTGAAATACCAATTCTATATCAATGTAGAAGATAAACCCTTCAATCCATGAGTACGAGTCACTTTGTTAGCAAATCCTTTATCATTCCTCTAGTAAAAGGTGCACTAGATGCTTTATTGTAAACAAGTAGTTAGCAATCTCTAGAAACCATAATGTTAGTAGATAATATAAAGAGATGTTCATCAAGAAAGACATCCTCTGTAGGATGGACATCGTCATCAATGGTGTGAAAGTTGGAAATTGCATTATCTCATCCGGGTCTATCAAGAATGGTTATGTCAAATTCATATAGAAACAACAACCATCTAGTCACCCTACCATTAATAACAAGTTTGTTCATTAAATATCATATGGCTAAGTGATTAGTGTGTAAAATTACTAGGCAACCTATTATATAATGAAAATTTTTATTTATAGTGTAAATGGAAACAAGGAATTCTTTTTCAAATGCATTTTACTTTAATGTTGGATTTAAGTTTGTACTTAGGAAATAGGTGACATACAACTTTTGATATTCATATTGTCTGAGTACCTCCTATGGCAGTGTCAAAGGTGTCTATAGATATGTGGAATGGTAAGGACCAAATTGGCCCTCTCAAAATAGGTGTTGTAACACAATTTATTCTTTACATATTCAAAATCTAGCTAGCACCCATTAATCCAAACAAATTCCACATTCTTAATACATGCAATTGTTGTAAAGTTTTCAACAAATCACTTATAGTATCTAGTGTGTCCTCAAATGTTGCATACTTATTTTTGCGTTTTCTGAACCAAGTATTTACTTAGTACCTCTATTTTTGTAGGATCCACTTGTATATCTATATGTTAGGCCCCTATACTACTAGTGTAACCCCTTATTGTTATTAGTACAACCCCCTTATTATATTGTTGTACCCATGTAGTCCCCATATTGTTATTATTGTGCCCCATAGAAGCCCACTATTGTTATTATTGTGCCCTTACATTATTATTGTTATGTCGGCTCTGATTATATTATGACCCCTTATAATCCTATATATAGAAAGGAGGTCTTGTCATTTGTATCATCCAAGAATTGTTCATTTGTGTAATGTAAAGGAGGTTGCCCCCTTGAAGAAGTTGAATTCTAAGGCGTTGATCTATCTTTTCTTCTATTTTGTGAGCTGGTTGCATAACATAAACCATCATTAAAAACTCTCACATCCCTTTTTATACCATATATCTTAGCTTCCATGCCATTCTTCAAACCATCCATATTATCTTCTATTACTCCCTTTTATTAGTAACATTACATATTAGTAATGTTATAGAAGAAACATTATGGCTAAATTCACTCCCTTCTGTTAGTAATATTACATATTTCTCATTGCTGAGATCTAGATTTCCTCCATTGCATATTTTAAGGACATTTTCTAAGTTTTCTAGGGCTTCATCTAATGTGTCTCCATACAATGTAAAGTTGTTCATGTAGACTTGCATGCAATCATCCACCATGTTTGAGAATATGCTAAGGATTGGTCGTTGAAAAGTAGTTGGGAATTGTAGAGTTAAAAGAGAAGCAACCAATAAGTGAATGTTCCCCACAAGTAGGTAAAATTTGTTTTTCCTTGATCCTTAGTGGAATTTCGAATTTGGATGTATCCACTAAATCCATCAAGGAAAAAAAATATTTCTTTCCCGCCAGAGTGTCCAAGACCTAGTTAATGAAAGACAATAGAAAATGGTATTTGTGGCTAGCTTTATTTAATTCCCTATAATCTTAATAGATCCACCATTTACCATTTTTCTTGGGAACATTGACAAGTGTTGAAACCCATTAGCTATTAGAGACTGGGAAAATAAAATTTATAGAAAGTAGCTTTTGCATCTCCTGCAACTCCTCCTTGACTACCTCCTTTAGAGCAATTTTTTTTTTGTTAGCATTGAGGGATCAAGTGGGAATCCTCCTTCACACACACACACACACAATGGCTATAAAGATATAAATGGTTTTATTTTATATCCTGTTGAAGCCCCGAAAATCGGGTCAACAACAAGGGGGATACCCGCCCGGTCCGGACCTTGGTTGGCAGCTCCTTATCCGTTTGGTATAGCGGGTCCGACCGGGGGTATGGGACCAGTTTCCCAATTCAGTGTGTGTGTGAGAGAGAAAGATGGGTATTTCTGTTCTAAATGGAATACTTCTATCCTAATTCTAATCTAATGCTATGCTATTGTATTCTAATAAACATAAAAACATTGAAATTTATGCTAACCCGGGGTGTGATATTTCTTCTATGCAATCTCAAAAGATTTCAAACAATAACTGGTAATAAAGATCATTAAGCTATCATAAGAAAAGAATTCGATAAAGATGAACTACTTCGTATAAGAAGTTAGATGAAACAGTTGTGAAAACTTATTGCATAAATGAGCTATTCATACACTAAACATAAACAAATAGTTATCACCGTACAAAAGTGCCAAATGATAACTCAGACATCCATGCTGTAATATATAAACAACTAAAAACTGAATATCACTTTAACGCATAAGCAGAAATGGTTAAGAGATAAAAGTACCATTTATAACTAGTCCTACTCATGAGCTTCAAGCGACAATTGATTTATCTCTCCTTGATTTAACATCCACTAAGAGTATAGAAATGCAACATCAATAGCAAATATCAAATAAACCCTGTTCCATTCATTCACCAAAACCTCCTCTGAGGGTGCAAAAGTGCATGTTCCGAGGACAAGTTTTTGATAAATTTTTGGACCCTTCTCTAAATGCATGAGAAGGGTTTAAATACTACTCACTAATTCTAAAAATAAATTATTACAAAAATAAAGGATCTAGTTTAAATGACCGTCCTCTTTTTAGGAAAATAAAACAAAATTAAAACTAAAATTAAACTATTTCTGTATTTGATCTCTGAAATCACATGTATGCAGCATATGTTTGAGGAGAGTTGGATGGCTGACTTTCGCTTTTAACTGGGCTGAGAAAACATAATATATGAGAGCTGGCGCCATTTTTTGGTTGCATTTATAATGCACTTAACAGTCATCCATTGGCTATGTGGCTTCACCAAGTATGTCCAGTAACAATCCCAGTTTAACTTACTTAGCCTTTGGATTACTTTGGCCTTTTCTTGAGCTCTCTGTTTCCAATCTGCTTCTAGCTGTTGAGCGTTTGGTAAGTACCCTGGAGTGGTCTCCGCGATCAAATTTTCCCTATGTAAATTTTCATTTATACAATCAATATGTTTGCTGGCCGCCGTGGCTGCTCCTTTTGCTGCCTGTTCTGCTCCTCTGATTTGCTCGTCCCATTTGTTAAAGAGCATTTCCTTGTGATTTTCATTTATTCTTGGTGCACCTGCTCTTTTACCCTCGTTCGTCTCTTGCCACACCAAATATTCAGTCACTTGTTTATCAATCAGATCATAGTCACTCCACAAGTCTACCACTTGATTAGTGGTTTTATCATTGATTTCACAATAATGAATCCATTGTGATATCTTTTGGCCCAATGCTTCTTTCTGCTGTAGTAATTGCTCGTTCAGGGAAATGGAATCCGTGATGAATTCTTTGAGCTTAGGGTCATCCTTGTGCATCTCTCTCAAATCTTGTAACTGTTTTCCTTTCTCATCCAAACTTTTTTGATAGCTTATCTGCATCTGCTGGAAGTCCTGTTGCAACTTTTCAAGTTGTTTCTGTGCTTCATTATTGGCATGGGCTTGTTGCAATTGTTGCTGTAATACTTGTATATGCTCTTCCCTTTCTTTTAGCAGTTTTTGTACCTCAGATGCTTTGTCAATAGTAGCGGAGGCGTATGCTCCTGCGATTTGAGATATTTTGGTGAGATTTTCAGTGGTATTGCTTGTGGGATCTTTCCACAAGACGTCCAATTGTTTCGTGTTTTGAGAGAGCGTGCTTTCCAATTTCCTTTTCTTTCTCTGTTTTCTTACTACTGCTTTATCTGTGGGCTATAAAATACATCTAGGGGAGGGATTTATTCTACTTTTAGTACAAGCTCAGAGGATGGAGAAATAGGAATATGCTCCATATCCGAGACTTCGCTTACTATTCCTGTGACTACTTCTTTTATTATCTGTACATCGCTGACATTTGTCTACATGGTTTGTCCTTCAAGATTGATCAAGTCGTTGAAGGTTTCCCATTCTTTTTCTAATTCAGCTGTGACTGGTTGTGCTTGGATGACGAGAGGGGGAGGATTTCTTTGCGGGGAGGCAATAACCTGCTGATGTAGAAGTTCTTTTGACTGGGCAATATCATTCATTGGCCTTTCATTCTTATCTAGTTCATTTCTGGATCTTTTAGAGTGTTCAGACACTTTTTTTTCGGATTTGGACTTAGATCTGTTGGTACTTGAACTTCCACTGAGGCTAACACTTGGAGTTGGTTCTCTTGAGGGTTTTAGGCATAACTTTTCTAAAGGAATACTGGCCAGCCTTCTTTCCCTGTATGTTTTGAACCTTTGAAATTCTTTTGGGGGTAGCTGCAGTTGGGCTGTGTGCAGAATTTCTTCCAATGTGTTTTTCTGCTGAAATAAACCATCAAATAAATATTTTTCTCCGGATAACACCTTTATCTTGACTGCTGTTGTAAAATTGTGGGCAACCTCATAAGGGTCAAATGGCCTTGCTGTGAATTTGAATAGCTGTAAGCACGTGATATTCTTTACTTCTGCAAAGGCATGACCTACATCGAATAGTGAGAAGGCCCCACAGGCTATAGGAAACTGTGGCCATATAGCCTTCTTTTTGTCTTTTAATTCTTTAGTTAGGCCTCCTTCCCCACAAGTTTGGTAGGCAATCTCTCAAGCTAAGAGTTTATCAGGGATATATAAAGGCAGGACATGAGGGGGTGCAAAACTTCCAAAAACCCTGACATAAATAAAAATTTCTTCCCTTGCGACAGTGAGGATGTCTACTTCTGCTTTAGGCGAGCATCTCGGAGGGTCTTTATCATACAAAATTCTATACAAGGGCAACATAACTCCATGACAAATTTGGTAGAAGTATGGAATGAACTGAGAGTCCCATAACCCTTTGTGATAGACATGAATGGGTAGAGGGTCTTGTGTCGTCCACTTCCAACTCATAACAGGAAACTTAGAAACATAACATATTGCGTCCATTATATATGCAGAAAGGTAAAAAGGAGGATAGATCCTCTGAGCCGTAGCTCTTTTGGACCGGTAACTTCCAATGGCTGTGGCCAGGTTATCAGACAAAATTTTGGCCCAATCTACAATGGTGGCATTTGTGGCAGCATCCAATAATGGAAGCCACTCGCATGAGAATTTGTTAATATCTGGCATTCCAAATATTTTACAGAGCATGGCAGCAGCAAAGCAGTATGGAGAGGTAAGGGAACCAGTACTGTACATACCGTGTTTGTCTTTCTTCAGCGGCTCATCTCTCCTAGACCAATCTTTGGTAGTTTCTGCCAGGTCCAGATTTTATTTTACAAATTTCTCTGTAAACTGCCTATTGTAGATTGCCTGTGGCTCTGGTAGATGATACAAAAGCTTTAAATCCTGCGCAGCGAATGAACCAATGAGTCCTTGACCATGAACTTTGAATTGTCTATTTTTTATTTCTGCGGTATCCAATATCCATTTGACCATGTCCATGTATGGGAGGATTCTTGGCCTTGCTCCTATCCGATGTAAAAATGAGCAAGCTAGCTTTGCGAGGGATGCTTCAGAAGAGATTTGTGAGCTTGCGACAATTGTAACCTCCATTACTCTGGGATTCTCCTCTTCGAGCATGTTATACATGCCTTCCCACATAGCTATTCCCGCGTCTCTATTGCAAGCCGTGTCTGTATACAAAGGCGCCATTTTCTCTTCTTCGGAGCTTGGGGCTTTGCTTTTCTTTCCCATTTAAGCCTGCGTATTGTTTTGTATAGTCCTCTACTCTTCGTGCCTGCAATTCACAAGTGAGGTGAAATTGAATGATAAGGAAGGGTGATGGGAAAGTTTTAAATGTCGCAGACATACCAAATATACCACCTTACGTGAAATGTTCTTTGAAGAGCACGCACCCATATTCTATTAATAACTGACAACTAACTCTTTTATTAGCATTTAAAGTGCATAACCATGTGTTAGCTTATGGAAACTACTTTTCTTGAATAACGAGCCCGAAAGATTTGCGATGGAGCGATTTTGCGATTTGCTATCGCAACATCATAGATCGCAGATCGCAAAATCGCAAAATCGCAGAATCGCAGAATCACAATGTTGCAGAATCGCAATGTCGCGAAATTGCAAAATCGCAAATCGCAATGTCGCAATGTCGCAATATCGCAGATCGCAGGAATATTATGTATGACAAATTTTTGTTAACCTATTCCTTGCGAGATGCGATCTTGCGATCGACGACATCGCACATTTGCAGATTTTTTGAAGTGTTTTAAGTAAGTTATGCTGAATGCGATGCGATATTTCGTCATTATCGTTATCTCGTGAATATTGGGATTGTGTTTGTGAGGTGGCATCCCGCTATTTTCTTGCGATGTGATTTCCCTTGATAAGATAATTTTTACCTTATCATAAACTTAGATTCTAAGAGTTTCCAAGGGGGCTTCCTAAGCTTATGATGGTAACTTTATTTGTGAAAAAGAAATGTAAATGCTACTTTAACTTCTTTGGATTTAATAACTAAGGGTCCCCCCTTATTTAGTATTAAAAATAATACTAAATAAGGAGGGGGGTTGTTGGTGGCCACAACATGTCCATATAATCCCAAGATAATGTGCCCTTATAGTGTTTTAATCAACCACTCTTTCTGCTCATCTAGGAGTCCATAATTGATGCTAAAGTCTTTATTAGGTTAATCTCTACTAGTATAATTATGGATTCACTGACTTCAAACAATTCAAAATATGGGTCTATAGGGATATCTATCATGGAATAATTCCCTTGTGCCGTTAGATCCATCATTCGTTTAATATTGCAATGATTTTTCTTTGTCCGAGGCTGTGCAATCATTGATCGCGTCATCCTCAATATTTTATCTCAATGAAAGATACGGGTCTTGTGTAAGCAGTTAATGAGAAGTTTCTTCATCATCATTGTCCTCTCTATCCACCCATAGAGGTAATTATGATTCTATTCTCAATTTGGATGCAAGGTACAACGTGAGCTTCTTGGTGGATTGAAATTGCAAGATCATCATGTCACCAGACCTACAACCAATATAAGCATAAACTATGGCTAACCATGGCACTTCAAGAATCAATGGATATCATCTCAATTTGAATTCAGATTTCAATACCATAATGTATGTGTGATATTTCCAAGAATCCATGTAGATAATGATATATTCTATGAAGCCTTTGGTTTTAATTGTGGATTGATTAGCTAGTTGCAAGTGTAACACCACCATCCACCCTCTAAACTATTCTTGGGTAGTGGGAGAATTGGTACATCAAGCTAACCCGATATCCATGGTCTCGTTAGGGAAATGGGGTCTAAAAATTTCTCCCTTTCCAAAGACAACAAAATAAACCTTTGTTATGCAACCAACTCACAATATAGAAGAAACGATGGATCAATGCCCTGAGAAATAGCCTCTTCGAGGGGGAAACCTCCTTTACATCACATAAATGAACAATTCTTGGATGATACAAATGATTATACCGCCTTAGTATAATTAGAGCCTACATAACAATAATAATGTAAGGGCACAACAATAATAATAGTGGGATTCTATGGGGCACATCAATAACAGTATGGGGGATAAATGGGCATAACAATAACAATAGGGGGCTACACTAAAAATAAAAATAAGGGGGCTACGCTAGTATTATAAGGACCTAACATGCCCCTCTCCTTCAAAAAAGTGTTTTCCTCAACACTTGAGTAGTTCTGAATGCTTCTATATCAAATTCTCATTCTACCATGTGTAATCTTCAACGAGTAAGTTTTTCAACTTAATGAGATACTATCAAATTAATTGATTCTGCAGCTGTCGGGTTCTTGTTTCCGTGACTACTTTAGGCTCAAATATGATTTTTACTTCTTCATCAAGTTCTAGAAATACAATTTGAACTGAGATCTTGTCCCCGATAACCTTCTTTAAGCATAAAACATGGAAAACCAGGTGTACTCAGAAAGACACAAGCAACTCCAATTTGTATGCCATAGTACCAATCTTTTGCAACACCTTACAAGGACCATAGTACTTGGGTGACAATTTATTATACTTCTTAGCTTGCTTGAGGGACATTTGTTTGTATGGTTATAGCCGTAAAAATACCCAGTCACCTATATCAAAACTTATTTCACTGTGATGCTAATCTTCCTATCGTTTCATTCGATTCGCGACAGAGTGAGGTTATCCTTTAAGAGTTGTACAAATTTTTGTTAATGCTTGTTGTGACTTCCACTGCTTGAACCTTAGAACTTTCCCTTAAATATGATGTGATGGACGGTGGATGATATCCATAAAGTTCCATAAATGGGGTCATTTTTGCTATAGCATGGAAGGAAGTGTTATACAACCATTCCTCTAGAGGTAATCGCTTGACCCATTGTGTTTGTTTATCAAATACAAAACAACAAGGATATCCTTCCAAACATTTATTCACTATCTCAGTTTGCCCGCCAAATTGAGGATGATAAGATGAGTTGTGAACTAATTGAGTTCCAATACAAGAAAATAATTTCGTCCAAAAATTTCTAGTGAAAATGGGATATTTGTCACTTAGAATATTCTTTGGGTTTCCATGTAGCTTTTGAATTGTCTCGATAAATGCAGTAGCAACTGTATGGCTTTAAAAATATTAGATAATGCACAAAAGTGTGCATGCTTGGTAAGTCTCTTAACTACCACCATTATGACAATATTTCCTCCAGACTTGGGTAAACCTGTGATAAAATCCATTGAGACCTCCTCCCAATGTTGACTTGGAATGCATAAAGGTTGTAACAGATCCAGGGTGTTAATTGTTTCAACTTTATTTTGTTGGAAAACCAAAAATTTTGCCACAAAATTTTGAATATCAGATTTAAGGCCATCCGAAAAAATTTCCTAAGTGCCCTCCTAAGGGGGAGGTGTGCAGTTACAAATGATATTTTGTTTGAGTTTGGAATTATTACAAAGATATAAATGATCTTTGTACCATAATGAATCAATTTTCCCGATAAATGTATCAAATGTACTAGGATCTTGCTGCAACTTTTGAATGAGTGTCCACACCTCTTGGTCATTCTTCCATTCATCCCTTGCTTCAGTTATCCAATCAAGTTGGATAATAGAAATGGAACAAATCAATGCTTCCACATCCTCATCCTTTCTTGAGAGTGCATCTGCAACAACATTTTGCTTCACTTTTTTGTAGATGATTTCAAAGTCATAACCTAACATATTTGTGACCCATTTTCGCTGCTCTTTTGGATATAATCTTTGTTCCAAAAAGTATTTAAGACTATTATGATTGTTTTTACCTTGAAGTGTATTCCCATTAGGTAAGTTTTCCATTTATTTAGTGCATGTAGTATTGCCAACATTTCCTTCTCATAAATAGGTTTGTGTAAATACTTTCCCTTGATTGGATGATTTTCAAAAGCAATGGGCCTTCTTGCATTAAAACAACACCAATTCCATTTCCCGAGGCATCACATTCCACAATAAAGGTTTTTGTGAAGTATGGCATAGTTAAAACTGATGCTTGGAACATTGCATCTTTAATATGTTCAAAGCCCTTAACTGCTTCTCTAGTCCAAGAAAGTGTATCTTTCTTCAGTAATGTTGTTAGAGGTTCCACTATTCTCCCATACTTCTTAACAAACTTGCGATAATACCATGTCAACTTGAGAAATCCTCAAAGAAGCTTTAGGGTTGTAGGGATTTTCAATTCCTTAATGGCTTTAATTTTGTTATGGTCTGCCTTAACACCCTCATGAGATACAATATGACCCAAATATTCCACCTCCTGTACTTCAAAGAAAAATTTGGAGGATTTTGCATATAATTGTTTCTCCTCCAATAGTTTGAGCACGTTGTCAACATGTTGAACATGATCTTTCCAACAATTGTTGTAGATTAGTATATCATCAAAAAATAATAGCACATATTTTCTAAGGAAGGGTTTGAAAATGGAATTTATCAAACCTTGAAATGTGGAAGGTGCATTAGTAAGGTGCATTAGTAAGGCCAAAAGGCATGACCAAAAATTCGTAATGATCTTCATGAGTTTTGAATGTTGTTTTCAGAATGTATGCAATCTTCATTCTAATTTGATGATATCCTAAGAAAAGATCCAACTTGGTTAAGTAAATTGATCCATGTAATTCAGCCAACAACTCATCAATGAAAGGAATGGGAAATTTACCTTTAATAGTGAACTTGTTGAGCTCCCTATAATCTAGACACATATGCCATGATCCATCCTTCTTGTGCACCAATACTATTGGAGTAGAGAAATAACTTTGACTAGGTTGAATTATAATGACCTCTAGTATTTTTGCAACCATACGTTCAATTTCACTCTTTTGGGTATAGGGATATATATAAGGCCTAATGTTTGGAGGAACACTTCTTGTAATAAAGTGAATAGCATGATCACGACCACAAATAGGTGGGAAGAGTTCGAGAGTCTCAAATATCTTGGAATGATTGTCCAAGACTTTTTGGAGATCTGGAAAAATAGATGATTTCGATGCTTGAACCTCTAGTGAGAATGATTGTGCAATTACCCCCCATTGTTCTTGATTCAAAATATTTGTCCTGCCATTAGAGGTGATTATATTCCTTGGTTTCCCTACAATACCCCTTAATTCAACTTCCTTTCCTTCCCAAAAAAATTGAAGAAAAGTTCTTTAAAGTTAAAAGATATTTTCCCAAAAGATTGTAACCATTGGACTCGTATTACAACATCAACACCATCCATTGTAATGGAAAGAATTGGACTATTCAATAAACATTACCCCATGGTTAGCTTGATATTACGACACTTTCCACAACAATTTATAGTTCCTCCATTTGAACCATCACTTGACACTCTGGTGCTAGATATATAAAGCAATTCAATTCCTTGGCTATCTTACAATGAATAAAATTATGGGTACTACCCGAATCAATCAACACTGTTACCTTTTTCTTCTTGATATATCCTTCTATCTTGAGAGTTTTAGGAGTAGTAATTCCTGCCAATGCATTACAAGATATGGTCATATTCATTTCTTCTTTCTTTGGGGTTGGTTCCTGGTGTATATCCTCCTCTTTGGATGTTTCTTATTCCTTTTCTTCCTCATCTTCACAATCTATGTAAAATAATTTCTTCTCAACACGCTTATGACCTTTATTGTATTTTCTATCACAATTGTAACAAAGCCCTTTTGATTTTTTTTCCTCCAATTTCCATGGTGTCATCCTTGTAGGTTGTGGAAGGAAAGGAGAAATAACACTTCCATTTTTATAGTTGTGAGTGGTAGACTTCCTTGTTGCCATAATTTTTCTTTCAACTTTTCTTGCCACCTTGAATGCCTTCTCCAATGAATAAGGTCCCCAAAGGGATACCTCATGTTGGATGTTATCCTTTAAAGTCACTATGAAGACATCAATCCTATGCTCATTTGGAATATCAGTTACCTTGATATTTAATTTTTGGATGTCGTCAATGTGCTCCACCATTGAACCCTTTTGTTTGAGATTTATCAATTGGCTAAAGAAGGTGTTTCTCTTTGTATCCTCATAATATGCTATCATTTCGCCCATAAAAATTGACCAAGTGAGAAGTGTTTTACTAGAACAAATCCATTGATACCATACAAATTGACTGGGTTCTAAATATAAAGATGCAATGCATGCCTTTTTTTTGTGTTGCACATCATGGATATCAAAATATTGCTCCATATGTAGTATCCATGTTACTAGGTCATTTCCATCAAACTTCCTCATATCGATATTTGGAATGTGGTGGGCCTTAAAAAAAACATTGGAGTCTCTAAAATAATAATTCATATTATTTTTTTCCTCATCATTATTATCATGGATTTCCCTGTCACCACTCGAAAGCCTTTCTTGCAACAACTTTGTCAAACCTTCCTTCAACCCTTCCATCTTGACATTCATCATTGTTTCCACATCTTCTTTTAAACCATCCTTCAACCCTTCCATGTCCCTTTTTATTCTTACTTTTAAACCATCCATATTAACATTAATCATTGCTTCCAATTCATTTTTTTTTTACTCTTTGCGAGAGAAAAATTTGTTCCACTTGGTCTCGTAATTTTGATATATCATGTTGCATTTCTTCCTCTTCTTCATGTGTCAGAGTATATATTTCTAGTTGCTTACTGGGAGTATCCATTTTTTTGTTTCGAGGCATTTTTGAATCAAACAACGATATCTATGCTTCACTATGCCCTTTGAATAACTTCAAACTGATTTTTCAAACAAAAGTTATGCAAATTAAAAAAACGTACACAAATTTTTCTTTCTTTTTAGGAGCTTGATATTGAAATTGTTGCATCTTTGTAATTTTGGATCTCCAAGGTATGAAATTTCATCTTGTGATAGCCCTCTTAGTCTTCTTTCCAACGCCACAATTTCAACCAATATTGGATTCTTCTAGAAAAAGGTATGCCCAATATCCCACGATGACCTGATTATAGACTAATTCAATAGACTGAACTTGTGCAGAGTGCCATGTGTCACTGTTTTGACGTTCTGCCCTGAAAATTAGACAAAAAAAGCTATAGTCCATGAAATTTCATTCATTTTTTTATGAAATGCAACTACGATGCTTAGAGATAAAGTTATGATGATTTTCCCTAGGTCACATGTTTGAGATTGAATTTTGGAGCCTACAAAAACCCTAAATTATTTGGACCATATCTTAGAAAATATATAGAACCAAGATATAATTTTTCTACAAAGAGTTCAGTAAGATTTAAGATCCATTTTGTCAAAATTTCAGCTTTTGAAGCCTTATATAAAAAAAATTATAGTGAAAATACCAAGATGAGTTGTTTGAAGGAGTGAAACCTAGAATCCAAATATTTGATACCACATGTTACACAACCAAGTCACAAAATAGAAGAAAGGATAGATCAACGAATTGAGAAATAACCTCTTTTAGGGGGAAAACTCCTTTACATCAAATAAATGAACAATTATATGATAAAAATGATTAGACATCCTTGGGATACATAGGAGTCTAAGGGGTCATAATATAATCAGAGCCTACATAACAATATTTTTTTTTGTAAGCTGTGGCGTATCCATATCTATTATATATATCGAAAATAAAATATACATGCAAAGGCGATCTCAACCTGCCCCGAAGGGAAACCAGGTCTGTTGGTCCCTCAAAAATATTGTCTGTAGCAGTTTACTTATCCAACTTAAAACCATCGTCTATAAAAAATCCTTACAGTTTTTTGTCTGCATTTTGTTCCTAGCTGTTTATAATCAAATACTTGACAAGCTACCTTAAACATAGGAGCACTATAGTTTATAACAGCATGAAAAAAACAAAAAGAGTGACTGGGCAGACACTTCAATCTACTGTAATTTCTTGCTTGGGCTCCTCTTCTCACTTTGCTTTTATCAAGTCCTTCAGCATACCTCTTATTTCCTCTATTTTGATGTCCTGTTTCTGATTCATAAACTGCAGGCTGGCCATCCCTTTCTTCATGTCTGACACCCCTTGGGCAATCTATGTCATCTCAACTGCAACTTGCTCCATGGCCCTGACAAGTAGATGCTTCATCACCCAGTACATCTGTAATGCTTGCTTGTACAGTGTTAATCTCCCTCTCGTGTTCCCAGGGTCTAGTAGCAGGGTATCCCACTCTTCCATTACGGGGTCCGAAGGTTCTTCCAACACTCTGTTTTCCAACGCATTGATTATCCTTCTTACGTTTGCGTTTTTTTCCTTGCTGTAGGTTGCCTCCACTACCTGAGCTGCCTGCTCGATAGAGCGCCGTCCTCTCTTCTGCTGATCGGAAACAAGAGTCTCCCTTCCACCATAATCCTCCTGCCTCGTTCTCCCTCGCCCTCTGCTTCTCCTTCCTTTCCCTCTTTTACTCGGCCTCCCTCTGTTGCTATTTCTACTGCTCTGCCCGACTTTGAAGGTCACTCTCACCCCGCCATCCTCCTTCCCTATCTCCATATCCTTTTCGTCAGAGCTATCGGTCGCCACCGTCATATGTTCCTGCTCTCTCCCGATGGTCTTCCCTTCACCCTCCTTCTCATGTCTTCCCCTTCTTCCTCCCTCCATCCTAATACTTAGGCAACGCCTGAGTCTTTGGTTTACATCTCTCTGCCAGATTGATTCTTCCCTCTCCACCTTCCCTGCCTTTCGGTTGTCTGTCATTTTTCTTGTGTTTCTTCTTAAGTGAGTTTCGCCACATAGCATCTGAGGCTGCAAATAATCGCTGCCGGACCTTTCTCCTACCCTTGCCATGATTTGTTTCGCTCCTTTCCTTGGTTTGCGTACTGCTCCACCACCTTTCACCTCAGCTCTGTTAATGATCTCCGTTCTGTATGACGCCTGCCGACCACCTCCCCATCCCATCACTGCCCTGTATTGGCCATAGTTCTCTACCCCGATCGGGGCCTACATAACAATATTAATGTAAGGGAAAACCAATAATAATAGTGGGCTTCTATGGGGCACAACAATAATAATATGGGGGATACATGGGAAAAATAATAACAATAGGGGGATACACCAATAATAATAATAAGGTGGCTACACTAGTATTATAGGGACCTAACAACCTTGGTCCACACCATCGAATTTATCTCATCGATAACTTTCTAACAATATAAAATTGATTGAAATATGACTTACAGATCAAAAATTATTTCCATTTAATTTTGGCCAATAAACCCTTTCCACATCAACAATGTACTACCACATGGCATCGACATAGCACCCATGTGGTGTCTCATCACCTTTTTGCACTAGCGTGTCCTTAGTTCCACCCATGTGGCACCTGGCATGTCACTCAATTATATGGGCCCATATGTCCGTCCCCCTTAGTGTGTCATGTTAAGAAATTACATTATATTAGTTCATTTGGGGTTTGATCATTTTTCTAAAACTCCACTAGTCCAAGGCTTCAAACCCCTAAAACCCTAAAATAGTCTTTCAATGTTCGAGCTTGGTTCCACACTTGAGACTTCAAGTGTCGCTTACTCATGCATCTCTTAGGTGCCCCAAATTCTTAGAACTTCAGTTTAGACCATCACCCATTCAAACTTTCCTTGGTGTATGTAAGTGAAGTTATTCCAAACTCTTTGTCCAACTCACTCCAATATCCAGGACTTTATTATGATTGCTAATGTAAATGGACCGAACTCCTAGACCTCTGATTTGACTTGGTCACACCTCGAACAACGTTCCTTTATTTACCTTTTAATTGGTTTTTAGCACCTTTTCATTTTATTAAAATTTATTAATAGTTAATCCTCCATGGGCTTATTACATTATAACCTCAAAGGGACCCAAACCCACATAAGATTTAATTAGTTTATGTGTGATTTTTACTCCATGTCAGTTGAGCTCAACCCATTCGAGATTTAACTTCCAAAAGATTAGCACTCATCCCTTTTCCCTATCACCCAAACTTTCGGACCAACTCGAACTAATTCAAGTATGACCTAATCTCAAGGAAGATTATGCCTTAGCACATTAGAATACTTTTCTGGGTTTTCTTCGAATAAATGAAGAATTTATCTGGTTTCATTTCTTCATCCTGTTTATGCCTAAGATTTGTTGGCATGCGGGATTCTGAAAGACTTGGGATTTATGACACAATGGCCAACAAGGACCCACTTAGCAGCAACCCTTTCAGAAACACCCATGAAGTGAGTGAAATCTCAACCGAGATGCTAATGGGTGATTGTCAGAACTGGTTTTCAAAAGTTTGATAAGAATGTATTAGGGCTCATGACTCACTACCTCTAGCTGACACACGCTTCACCCTCTTACTGTTACTACATGCCACGCAGGGTGCTAAACTAGTTTATCCATCGAACAATGTAGGTACAAAGAAAACATGCATGGCAGATGGCTTCGGGTATCAACTCAGTTCATTCAAGAGAGAGTTGACAGACCCTGACAACGCTACTAAAGACATACGAAATTCATTAATAATTTGAACCATTATCGGTCGCTCAACCCTTGACACTCATTCAAAATGGTTCAACATAGAAAATATCATGGGTACCAACTAGGACATATCGTCTCTATATGCAACAATCCCATACCATATTATCAACATAACTAGATTATTAACCAATCACGAAAGATGTCCAAAATTTCCTACATTATTCCAGAAGCTAAGACATCAAGCATCATAAAAGATTCACACACATATATAACATAAAAATAAAGTAACTCCTCTAATCTCTAGTTTAGATTCACATTAGTAAGAGAAACACCGTATCTATGATTACATGCATTAAATCAACATGTCAATCGACCTTGCATAATAGCACTATGTGACACCAGTAACCAGACTGTAAACATTAATATTAAACTTGTATAATAAGGGACCAAATTTATTACAATGGAATTGCGTAGCAACAACAAACTCAACCACAAACCCACATATTACATTCAAAAGACACAAACATTAAACATACACTCTATGATTTGACTGTACCTATGCTCGGCTTTCCAGCAACAATTTCTTAACATCCCACCAGCACCAACTGCTGATAATATTTCCACCAAACTCTAATTTGTCCTTGGCGGGTCATATTATGGTTCCCTGGAACATTTTCAAATCTCCTCAACTTCCCACCTAACCAATGCAACTTTCCTGAGAAACTGTTAAGATATTTTCCTTGCCCTATTGATCTATTCCATACGTATCAATGAATGTCCAAAATATCTTCTCCACCATTCAACTCTAGTCTAGCTCGTCTCCTCCTTCATCAAAATATCTCCAACTTCCTACTCATGAAAATCTCCTTTGATTGACTCCATCCTCTACAAGATCATAACTACCAATATTCCTCTACACATGTCCTCCTTCCTTAGTTTCCACTATCATCCTTCTGTGCAATTTTCCTCTGCGTCACACTCTACATGTTGAACCAACCCTATGATATACTCCATCTATTGTGCTAGCCATATTCTATGCTCAATATTATCCTCTCCGTGCTCCTTATCCCTATTCTGTAGTCTTGCACTTACAAAAATTTTACAAAAAAATTCTGGGCTCCAACAGGCCCCCAACACAAAAATGTGGCTTGTCCTTGAGCCACTCAATCCTTCTTTCAAGAAATATTCTCCTTCACATCCTTCTGCAAAATTTCCCACACTTCTACTTGCACTTCAACATTGGCTTTTATGTGCTCTATTCCGATGGTCAGTTCCTTAGTGACAAGGTTGATGTCCTCATTGTTTATCATTTGCACATTTTTTAATAATTCATTGAATTCATCAACAATCATCATAGATTGATCCTAGATATATTTCTAGGGATTCTTTTCCTCGCAGAGTTTATCCATAGATTCCCTAAGCTACAAATTATCATGCATTGTTTTCCTTCTATTGGTAGGGTTCATTTTTCATATAGTTTGATCAATCTAGCAGATTTCATCATTTGCTTCTTGTATCTGTGCAGCCACCATTTTGACATCTAGGACCTCAAACAGAACGTTCCACAACTGGTCAGATAGTTCCACTATACCTTGAAACTTTCTTTTGTATTCAACCAACTTTTTTTCTTCTATCAAGCCAGTTCCTCAAGCTATGGATCCTTTGACGACACTTGTGGTTGCTACTTGGCTTCGGCCTCTGTCGCTAACTATTTTAAATGGCTTCCTTAACTCTCATTTCTAACTCTTAGGTAGGGGTCATTACATCCATTGATCCTTCAATGCACCTGTTCAGGGATTTTATCCCCTAGGGCTTTTGGGTGGAACCCTGACAGACTGAAAGTTGTCTAAACAAAGAAACGTGCACAGACACAGCCATTATGCTAGCAAAAGCTAATTCTAAAGTAAGAAGGACATACCTCAGGTCCTACGTTCGGGTAGTTCCTCAAGGGTCCAAACCCTTCTTCACGTCCCTTTCGCTCCTTTGCCCTATAAAACCAACAATTCCAAAGAATGCAACAGTATATGGACAAAGATTTATATAAAAACCATCTTTATGTTATACAAGAAGGAAGTTAGTTATGAACCTTTAGACATCCATTCATACATGAAATTCAAACATGAACATCATAAACATAAAGAAGAAGCATATCGGGAATCAAGACATGTTTCTTTATTATAGACAAATAGAAAGTACAAAAAGAGTAATATCACCTAAGCAACCTTTGCAGGCTCCAAGCTCAGCCTCCTTCTGGATCCATCCCGCCTCGAGCCTCTAGCATATCTCCTTCCAAGACTCACTCCATGATGTCATAACTAAGGGATGAACATCAAATCACAAGGAAACAAGGGTTTCTTGTACAAATGGGGGAAGTGCAGAAGGCACAAGGGTCTTCAGACCTGATCAGGGGGAAAATCTCAGTATAATAACCTTTCTCTCTATTCTCTCCTCCCTTAGGCCTTCCCTTTGATGTCTTTTTATACCAATTCCAAAGTAGTTTTTTAGTTAGGAATTGGTTGGGAACAGTTGAGGCCACGGGCACTAATAGGTGATCAATAGGTAAAACCCGCGATCTTCGCCCAAAAATAAGGAGTTTTATATTTTTTTAAGTGTTTTAATACATATACGCGGGTTGGGTATAGATGAACCTGCGTATACACGCGTTTAACTCAGGGCAATGTCACGTACAGGGAATAAAAAACTGTTTTTTAGATTTTGGACCAGGTCTGGAAGGAGGGGTTGCCCTAGGCCATGAGTGCAACATCACAAACCATAATAGTGAGATTTGGAGCTATAACAGATGCCCCCTAACATATGAAGTCAAAAGGGGTACATGATGGCCAAAATATATTAAGCAAGTACATGGAAAGGAAATCTGCCAAAGACCGAGGAGTACTTCACCAAAATTCAGCCTGCCAAGCCACAAAAGAAGATCAGAAAGAAACACCGTCTGAGGCAGGCATACCCATGCTCATAGAAAGCAAAGCATGTCCGCATATCAAGTACAAGCGGATCCACTAAGTATACAAGTATAAATGATTGGAAAATAGATAATGGATCATCTAATCATGATCGAACAAGTAGATGTCTGAATATCGCATATAAGGATGTCAATGATGCTGAAAGATACAACAGATCACTGATATCAAAGACTGATCCCAAAAGGTACCAACTGAACATGATGGAAAAGGATGGTACTACACTGCAAAATCAGGTGTCAGCATATAGAATGTCGCCATGAATGACTGCAACATATAAGGTGGTGGGGTATCAACTAGCAACAACAGGAGCAATTGTCAAGTGAACCAATGAATGTTGATACAACCTGAGGTCTTCACCGACCGCCGTGGTACATTTCTACACCATAGGAATAAATGATCTGAAGTCGATCATGTGAGAAATCGTTTGATTACCGGTCATTGATGTATACCGTTAACAAACGCGAGACTATTCACCGATAATGATAATGAGCGTCAAGGTACCCAGTACAAACTAACAAGTGCGAATAAATGAGTTGAAGTCGAACACCTGTAGGAATCTATCGATCAGGAGAAAATGATGGTTTCCCACTGTCGATAGTGAAGGATCTGCCAATAATGACTGCAAACCCCAAGGTACTGCCAAATGGACTGTAGATCTTTGCCCCAGAGCAATGAGTCAGAGTCGATAGGGAAAGATCCGCTAGAAGGAAGGCATTAAGGCATCCTTCATCAATCTAGCGCGAGTGTAACCCTAGGCCAATAATGTGGAAGGAATCAGACGAAAAAAGATGTAGTAACCGAACCGATGTACGTTTCCGGCGTACACAAGATGTAGCTAGCGCACGGCAGAAACCCTCTGAACCAACCAATAATGAAAGCTGACACAGAGGCAAGGTATCCACCAATAGGGTCAAATGGAAACCAAGGTACTACACGAATCCCAATGTGTGATAATGTAAGCTGGCGTCGAACACAAGGGAAACCACTCAGTCAAAGACCCATGATACTGATCGATGCTGAGCACAAGGTAACCTATCAATAATGAAAATAGGGCCAGGGTGCAACTCTAGGCCTGCCCTCAGAGCAAGATGTCGTCGTCGATAAGGACAAGACCCGCCAGCAAGAAGTCAATGGGGACCTTCTCAAACCGACACGAGTAAAGGACCAATATAACTGATGTTATGATAGACATGACACTGACAACCGGGATGGCCGACTGAAAAATGAGTCAAGGGACATCGCAGAGAGGCCAACTCAGGCTAACTTCCCTTGAACAAAAGCACGACTCAATGTGACTATGGCAGCATATGATGAATCTGTATAAGTTCGTCATGCAGGAGGCACGAAC
>APFE030628371.1:2521-20228 GCA_000404065.3 Pinus taeda | reverse complement strand
GTTTCCTGAAAATTTTGAGCTAAAAGTACATCTACAACGTGATATTGGTCATGTCTCAAATTTTCGGAAATATCTGGTTGAGCAAGAAATAGTTCTACCAAATCATTATTGTCATGTTCTTGGAAATCATAGATTTGGTCAATGCTAAAAAGGGGTTGTACTTCATTTTTGTCATTAAATTTGTCATCAAGCCACAAATTATGTGTTACTGCTGGTGATTGTGCCGATGGGTAGAGGGTGAGTTGTTTTCTTTCAGTCCCTCTCGAAATGATCATGTTGCCAGATCGACATCCTATAAATGCATCAACAGTCGCTAACCATGGCCTACCAAGAATGATAGTGTGGCGAGAGTGTTAAAGTCATGATAGGTATTCTGAGGTAGCTCAATATACCATTTGGCTGCAGTCCCTATAAGAGTTCATTGGAAAAGATGAAGATGAATGGAATCATCAATGTAGGAATTCAAGGAGCACCAGAGGTGATATGTCATCACGTGGGCTTCAGGATCCTATTTTTCTTTTCCTTCAAACTTCGAACAATCACTCAGAATCTTGGACAGCACTAGAGGCCAGTTTGGTGAATGAAGAATCGGGTCATTCATGAGTCTAGATACATCTGGCAATTCCAACATGGCCAAGAATGGTAATTGAGAATTGAAAGGAATTTGAGGCCGATAATGGGGCCCATCCCTGTTGGTAAGTATTTTGTCTCCAAAGTGGAGGGTTTTGTCCATAAGGCATTTTATTTTTCCCCCATTGTAGGTTACCTTGCCCATAGGGAGGATTCTAACCTTGAAAGGTGTTGATAAGCAACATATTGGTTAAAACATTGTTGAACCTGCTGACCTTAGACATATGGATTTTTCACCTGATGTCCCTGAGCATAAGGGTTTTGGACCTACTGCCCTTGGACAAACAGGTTTTGGACCTACTACCCTTGGATGTAAGCATTATGCACTTTTGTTGAACCTGCTACCCTTGGACATATGGATTTTTCACCTGATGTCCCTGAGCATAAGGGTGTTGGACCTGCTACCCCTGGACAAACAGTTTTGGACCTGCTACCCTTGGACATAAGGATTATGCACTTTTTTTCCTTGGACATAAGGATTTTGGACTTGCTGTCCTTGGATAAAAGGAGGTTGAACCTATTTCCCTTGGACATAAGGATTCTGTGCCTGCTACTACAAGACTTGACCCTAGCCTTGCCCTTGTAAGGGTTGACCCTGTTGGTATGAGTATAAGGGTTGTTGCTGCCTGGGTGGACCTTATTGTTGCAAGGGTTGACCTTGCGGCTGTAAAGGTTGTCCCTGCGGCTGTAGAGGTTGACTTTGTGAAGGCATAGGCTGGGAGGATTGCGGTGCATACTACATTTGCAGTTGCATGGTTTGTTGCAACTATTGCAAGGGTTGCCCCTGCAGTTGTTGTAGTTTTCCTTTATGTGGCATGATCTGGCCTTGCTACTGCATGGATGGCCCTTGCTTCAATTAAGGTTTCCCTTACAGTTGTATGGATGGCCCTTGCTGCAATGAAGGTTGCCCTTTCTACTGTAGGAGTTGTCCTTGCTACTGCAAAGGTACTTGAATAGTTCCTGAAATGGAATCTTGAAAGTTTCCAAACTATATCTGGCCATGCCCACCAGATGCGGCGGATAGACTAGGTTGACACAAGGTTGAGGCTGAGGGATGTATGATGGATTAGCCATCGCTTGTGAACTATATGGAACATAACGAGTTTGGTATTGACCTTGAACCATATTAGGCTATTAGTACTGGACGTGATTTGACCTATATAGACCATCATTGGACTATTGGTACTAAACATGACTTGACCCAGACAGACCAACATTGGGTTGTTAGTACTCGACATTACTTGATCTAGCAGGACTAGCAGGATTTGAAATGGAACTCAAAGAGGGTTGGTTCATATCAACCATGTGAGGTTGTGAGCCACTCACATTGGTTGTGTTAGACATCATACAAACATTCAGACTCTGTCCCCCAGGCGGTGGAACAACCTATCCAGTTACTAGAGGGATCGAAGAACTGACAGTGAAATGACTCGAGATCATCGGTTGAACCAGATGGGTTACTTGGACCAACGAAACAAGAGTATTTGGAATGGTGGATTGCATCGAGACTGAAGTAACTGCATAAATCACTATCTGTTGGGATGTCAGATTCTGAATGAACATACCTAAGGTAGGCATAACGCCAAATGCCCAAATAGGGTTGTGATATAATGATGAGGCAGTAGGCATGCCCAAAACCAACTGAGCTAAAGTCACATAATTACGCAATAACTCAGGATGAACACTAGTCTGAGTGCTTCCCATGTAAGGGAAACCTTCAGGAGGGAATTGATATTCCAGATCCTCGACTATGCATGGGGTGGAAACCTTCGAGTGACCCAGAGAGGAGACTGGGATTTCACCTTCTGATTCGGTGAAAACAAACGATGACAAATTGTCGAAGATTTTTGAGGGGATAATTCCAAAGGAATACTCACCTGATCGTACGAACTGTACGTACGCTGCGGTGATATCACAACAAGATTGAACAAAGGATTCATAGGACAAACAACTAGTCCAAGCTGATCTTCAAAAGTTGGCGGACTCTCAGGAATCTAGATAGGGTTATCTAAAGATTCTAGGCAAATGTCAGAAAGTGACCTAGTATCTAAAGGGGGAGGACAAGATGACAAAGGTCGAATACTCATAAAAATTCCAAGTTCAACACCTTGGTCCTCAAATGATTGTGGCAATTCAAGAAAATGCTCCTCAAACAATCTTTTAGACGGAGGAGAGAAAGAGGAACTAGGCGAACCAGTTGGTTCAGCCATGATGATTTTGTCTCAAATAACCAAAAGAGAGACTAATTTCAAGGGATTTAAAATGTATTTAAAGGTGTAATCATGATTTGATCTAAAAAAAGACTAACATGGATGTTATATGATTGTGGGCAACAAATTTTTAAGACACAAAAATAAACTGGTGCTCTTTCAATTTTTAAGAGTCAAGAAAGAAGCAAAGGTGACTCTGTCCCTTTCGGTTTGAAATGAGCTTGAAAGGACAAGTGCTCAGGTGATCTTTTATATTTAGGGAGTCAAAAAGATTGAAATGATTACTCAGGATGATCTAGGTAAAAAGGATTACCAGGTAACTGTGAACTGCAGAATACCTCCCAACAAACCAAGAAGTACGAGCAGGTAATCTCCCTAAATGTGTTCCATGTATCACATTTACAAGGTGGTAGACTCAACTCCCTATGGATAAATTTTTGCAACCTAGTGGGGTCTCCCTTTATATAATCAACATTTCGAGGAGAACAAGTCTATACTAGCGTTGTCTAGTGTTGAAGCAAACGATAGATGCTAGGTTTTAAGATGTTGGATCATGTCTCTAGCCTATACCTTCTAAGATGTGATTGTTAGATTTCAAATGTGCCTTAGGTCAATTGAGTACATTTTAGAGTTTATCTTGAAATTATGTCTTGGTTTTCAGGCCTTATCGATGTGACTCAAAAACACCTATATGCAGCTAAATGAGATAAGACCCTTTCAATTTGATGAATTGTCTACACTAATGAGAGTAGAAAATACACTCAAATGCAAAAAAACAAGTAATTGAAAGCAAAATAACTTTTTCACTATTTCGCCTTTTGAAAACAAAATGATGAAAAATCTCTTTCCAATTCCTAACTTTCCTTTCAAATGCACTTCAAATATCCCTTTGACTAGTAAAGATAATTCATTTATTTTCCAATGCAAGTGACGATGCAACTTTAGCCTTCAATGATGCTAACTAATGTAACATATTGATTCAGTAAACTAGAATTATGTATTCTTCAATGAAATGACGAAATGAATCTTTCACAAACACTTCAATGAAATATTCCCAATACAATCAATCACAAGAAAACACAAAGCACAAAAGAGAATTCCTTCAAAACTAATGAAGCACAGACTGAACCAAAAACAAGATGGGAAATGTGTTCTATGCCCGAAAAGAGACACTCAAACACTAATGAAACTTCTAGAACTTGTTAAATGGAGATCAAAGCAAAAAAAGGACTAATCAAATGAAATGGAAGGAGAAAATTGACTATCGACTGGACTTTCTAAGCAGGAAAACAAGTGAATGGATGACAACCTAGATGCGCTAAGGTTATATGCCGTCAAAGAGCTCAAGAAACCAAGTGAACACAGTCGAAACAACCTGAGAGACAAAAATCAGAAGGGAAAGACACACTGGCTATGATCTAGGGTAAACCTTGATCTTCATCTACAGGAATTGGTGTGACTGCCTAACTGACAACAAGCACGAAAAGGGGGTTGACACGACTATTTAAACTCGCATTGATCAGTGCGATTGTCAAAAAAATAAATGCACTAACCAATGATTCAACGAAAAAAAATAAATTCAAAGGCTAAGACCAGACTTGCTGTTGAGGAGGTAAATCCCCTCTGCAGATAGAGGCGATACCTACTAGCCCAGACCGGGTCTAGCAACAATCATCAAACGCTACAGCAGAAGTTCCTAATTGCAAATTAACAGACCAACGATGAAGGCCTACCTGGATTCAAACGCTATTGTTTGTAGGAGAGGTGGCGCTGTCGTTCCTCTGCTCCGGTAGATCACAATCCTCACGATCTCCGTGAATGGACACCTGCACATACAAGAAATGACACAAAAACAAGCATAAAATCCAGCATATGCAACTATATGTCAGTTAGAAAGGACATAACTCATCATCATCACAAATACTAACAAGAGTGGAACCATAACCAATAGTTGTTCATTAATAATAAATCAAAGGGGAATACAACCAAAGTTCTGACGCTGGATTCTCCTTTAGCGGGTAGTCAGCAACACATGTCTCGCAAAGCCTATCGGGAATAAGGACAAGCCTCTCTCTTTGGATCTTGGACAACAATCTCCTTGCTTGGATTTGGCCTTAAAATAATTAAGAAGGCTCTTGCAGCATGAAGCTCTTGGAAATTTGGCAATTCTGAATCTCTGGAACTTTGGAACTAGCTTGCAAAGGAAAATGGGCAAGCTTTTATAGATGGAGGAAGGGGAGTTGGGATCATAGCCAATAATCATGGGATTGGCCATATCATCAAGGAAGCTTCCATGAGAGGTGGCAAGCCACTTCTTCTCTATGGAAATCTGTAACTGAACCACCCAACTCAAGATAGATAGCAGTCCAGGAATTTGTTAGGATGAAACTTCTGCCATTTATTTGTTAAAAAACACCTCTGATTATGGTTGGCGTGGGTGCGAATCTATGATAGAGTGCCAATTGGCGCGCCCTCTTTGGAGGATTTTCCCCCTTGGCGCGAGGGCTATACTATGGAACTGTGCCAATGGAAAAAGAGCTATTTTAAAGGTTTTTTAGCAGGAGAGGTCTTCAAGGCAAACAAAGCTCATGTTCAGAGGAATGTAATGCAAGTGTTTGTAGGCCATGTCACTTCTCATAGGTCCCAGAATGAGTCCTCCAAGATATGGGAGAGGGGTAGCAGGGACGGTGACGAATTGCTGTGTAACAGATGCCCCCTAAAGCATGAGGCGAGAGAGAGAGAGGGGTGAAATTCTTTACGAGAACATGTCCAACCGAAAACACTACTGTCAGAAAACTTGCGTGGAGAAGTACAATTGATATCTCAAATACATGATATATGTGGTATGGGCACAACCATCCATAGCAGAGTACACAATAATCTAGATCTAAGGTATGGGCGCAGCCATCTAGTGAGGATCAATAAATAGACTCAGGCATGGTCGCAACTATCCAGTGAATGAGTCATGTAATAATCATAATAATCCACAAAATCACAGCCTAGATCCCAATAGACAAAATCCAGGGTCTTGCGCTTCATCTCAATCCAAACAAAATACAAGTTCAAGCATGCGAATATAGGAGCCGAAGTCGAACATGCAGGAACATCGTCTGATTACTAGCCAATGGTAAAAGTCATTAACGGACGTGAGAGGTACCGCCAATAATGAAAATGGCCCTCAAGGTACTACAGGTACAATCTACGGCGTGTGAATCAATGAGCCAGCATCGAACACCCGTAGAATCATTCGATCAGAGGCTAATGATGAAAACCTCACGTCGAATGTGAAGAACCTACCATTGAGGCATGTAGGCTCCAAGGCACCAGAAGGGAGTCTCTAGATCAGCTTCCTAGATAATGAGCTGAAGTCGATAGGAAGTGACCTTGATTGAAGGTGGGCCATAGTGTTTCCCACATCATCGACGCGAGACGGAGGAAGATAATGTTTTTGTGAATCAAGATTATATGAGTTATCAAAGGGAGGTTGATATTTCACAGAGGTCAACTTCTCTTGATCATATCGGTGGCACGATAGTGGACTTGGCAGTATTTGACATCAATCGATTACATGTCATGGTTACAAGGAAAAGAGCAGATGAGAGGTCAAATAGGATCACCGAAACCCATGGAGGCAAGTGAAAAACAAGATGAGATGTCTCCACCCCGACACGAATGCAGACAAGTGCCATGTTCAAGAGCGACATACTGCCAACACGACAATGCTTATGGTTCCATTTTTGTTGAGGGATTTTATCCCCTAGGGCTTTTGGGTGGAACCCTAGCAGACTGAAAGTTGTCTAAACAAAGAAACATGCACACACACAGCCATTATGCTAGCAAAAGCTAATTCTAAGGTAAGAAGGACGTACCTCAGGTCCTACGTTCGGGTAGTTCCTCAAGGGTCAAACCCTTCTTACGTCCCTTTCACTCCTTTGCCCTGCAAACCAACAATTCCAAGAATGCAGCAGTATATGGACAAAATTTATACAAAATCATCTTTATGGTTATACAAGAAAGGAGTTAGTTATGAACTTTTAGACATCCATTCATACATGAAATTCAAACATGAACATCATTAACATAAAGAAGAAGCATATCGGGAATCAAGACGTGTTGCTTTCTTAGACAAATAGAAAGTACAAAAAGAGTAATATCACCTAAGCAACCTCTGCAGGCTCCAACCTCAGCCTCCTTCTGGATCTGTCCCGCCTCAAGCCTCTAGCATATCTCCTTCCAAGACACACTCCAAGATGCCATAACTAAGGGATGAACATCAAATCTCAAGGAAACAAGGGTTTCCTGTACAAATGGGGGAAGTGCAGAAGGCACAAGGGTCTTCAGACCTGATCAGGGGGAAAATCTCGGTATAATAACCTTTCTCTCTCTTCTCTCCTCCCTTAGGCGTTCCCTTTGATGTCTTTTTATACCAATTCCAAAGTAGTTTTTTAGTTAGGAATTGGTTGGGAACAGTTGAGGCCACGGGCACTAGCAGGTGATTAGCAGGTAAAATCCGCGATCTCCGCCCGAAAATAAGGAGTTTTATATTGTTTTAAGTGTTTTAATACATATACGCGGGTTGGGTATATATGAACCCGTGTATACACACGTTTAACTCAGGGCAATGTCACGTACAGGGAAAAAAACACTGTTTTTTAGATTTTGGACCAGGTCTGGAAGGAGGGGTTGCCCTAGGCCATGAGTGCAGCATCGCAAACCATAATAGTGAGATTTGGAGCTATAACAACACCCCTCATGAATGTGGGTAAGAGCATTGCACCATTCTAGGTTATCCTCCCTCAACTTCTGTTGTTCCTGGAGCAATTGTTCTCCTGCTTTCTGATTCTATTCCAAACCCACCTGTATGGTTGCAAGTATGTGTAGAACTTGGGATACATTATTCTACAACCGTGTTAGATCCTCTGAACCCAACTCTGACAATATGAACTTGACCTCTACAGAGGTAGATATGAATTTTTATGGATGCCCTTCCTAGATTTCTACTACAACACCTGGTACCCTGCACACCTTCCTTGTGCTACTCATCTAGCTAGAGTATCACCCTAAGTGATTATCCATGGAAATGGGCACCCCCAACACTATGTGCTTCCCAATATTACTCTTCATGTGTGTAGTGATATACTCTAGAAATTAAGACAACAAAAATTCCCTTACCCTAACCCCCTTTATTTTGAATCTCCTACTACTAACTTCATTATACCTTATTTATATACAACTGGTAGGCTGTATTTATACCTTACTTACCTTGTGTGCACAAGAGCTTATTTATCTTTATAGAGTTTCAACTTGATCCCATTGACAAAGCCATCATGCGATGTGCAATAGCCCTAGGTTAAAAGTTCATGTAATAAAGTTAATAAAGGAAAAATAAGACCAGGGTCATGGGACACATATTCCAAGATGAATGTTGGGAAAATCGTCCTAGCGGGTGTTCATTTGGTTTATTATGGCTAAGGGGAAATTGGAAAAGGAAATGACAAAGGCTTTGAAAAGGAAAACATGAATTATTGGTATTTTATTCATGAAAATAAAGAAAATTAGGAGAAAAGGGAGGTGAAAGGTCATAGGTTGCATGTGAGAAGGAAATTGAAGGAAAGTTAAGGAAAATGAAGAAATTAGAGGTATCAATAATAAAAAGACATCAACGCATAGATTTGGGGACTTTTGTTAGTTCAGTTTCAGAATTGGTTTCAGAGAGGAGACTAGCACCAAGAGGAGAAGGAAAGAAAGCAAGCAAAGGAAGGAAAAGGAAAGCAACCAAGCAAAGGAGGGAAAAGGAAAGCAAAAGAAGGACAAGGAAAGAAAAAGAAAAGTAAGGATCAAGCAAGGAAAAGTCAGATCAAGTGGCTTTAGCAGGAATACTTGCTGGTAACAGGTTGCATGTATGATATCCTAGCTGGTTTTAGCATGCATGGTATATGCATGTGTATATTTGGTTTATTTGCTGTTAGTGGCATGAGTTTTTCTGGGTTTTGATAGCGGTTTCAACCTTTCCTTTCCATTTTTGTATAGTAATTATGTGATGGGATTCATTCTTGTTTGAGATTTGGATTGCCAGAAGGTTTTGGATTCATGTGAGGTGGTCTTAGGAAACTTCCAAAGGTTCGGGGTGGAGATGGTTTTCTCTGGGAAGCCCTCAACAGGTGGGTGGAGACAGGAATTCCTCAAGGGATAGTGAAGGAATATTGAGGAATCCAAGCTCGGTTTGGTTTGTGATCTCAGGACCAATTTAGGTGAGATCACGGTAGTGTGAGGGTGGAGGTGGTTTAACCTTCGGATAACCTTATTTGTTCATGGATTGGTTTATCCCATGAGATCCCAAATTCATGCTTGGAATATGGCATGAGGGTGAATGGCTAAAATATTTGGTTCAACCCAATCTATGTTGGGTGGTACGAAGACGTCCATGAATTGGTTGGCTTTGAATATGGTTAATAAGAGCTTAGTTACTCTTGTATTTTATGGGCAAATATATTTGTTATTATGTAGATTTAATGGATTTTCTATCATTTTTAATTATCTGGTTATATTCTAGTTATAAGCATGGTTTTATGACATATTTGAGTATGGATCTTATCACCTTTTAATTTATGAATGAATAGTTAACGAATGCATGAACTAATTAGTATTATGGAATCTATTGTCAGAGGGAATTAGTCCTTCTTGGTAAACCTCAGATAAGTTTTAGATCTCTATGTTTAGATATGCATTCATGACCTATAGGTTGCATGTTCATCATGTGTTTGATGAAATGACTGTCACAGTTACATCGAGCTAGGTCAATTACTTGAGTAAGTTTTGTGTTAGAGACTGTCTCTATGTTATTTATCATTTATGGGAGTTTCATTAAGTTATGGGTAGGGGTTTGGATCCTAGCCCTAAAAAAGTGGCTTAAATCTCACAGTCGCTGGCACATAACTTCTTGGAAGAGACTATAGTCATTGGGAAGTAGGCTTGTGAGAGTGACTAGAGGGTTAGAATCACCTGAAGGCCTTGTCATGGGACTGACTAAATTTCTAGCTCACTGAAATAAATATATCTCAGGGGTTGGACACCTGGAATGTTTGGTTAGTTCTTAATGGTCCTGTAGCGCCTGGAGGAAGTTAGTAAGGTCTTTTATATAGGCTTCATTTCCTTAAGGTCATCTAGGAGGTTGAGCCATGTCATAGTAGCCCTTCAGCTAATGTTTACCATGGGAAAGCCAGTGAAAGTGGGTAGATATGAGAGAAGGCGTGTTACATGGTGGTTTTAGAGCATGGTTCAAACACTTGGACCTGAGGTGTTAGAGGCATGTGGTTATGCATGCATTGCCATGGTTATGGTTGCTGTGCATGTGGTCATGGTATGCAATTGGTATTGTCATGCATGATGTTGGAATATTGGTATGATTATGATTATACATGTGTCATGCTAATGTGGATTGATTTTGCAGATGAGATAAGCCTCCCTTGAACATCATTGAGGTATGATGTTGATTATGGTATCTATTTGGTTTATTTGACATGGTACACTTGCAGGAAGAAGAAAATACAAGATAATGAGAAAAATGGTAGACTGCCATTCACATGACTCTCCCTATAGATCAATTGGGCAAGGAGATGAGTATTCTCTTAATATAGTAGACACATTGACGAGTTTGAGGGAAAAGATCAGATGTTGTAATGTAGACAATGATAGGTTGGTTGAGGCACATGACAAACTTGTAAGGGCTTAAGAAAAGGAGGCAAAGGTCAATGCCATCATCCTTCAAAGTTTTTCAAACTTGCAAAGACAGGGAAGCTTAAGGATTATTCAAGAGCAAGAAAAGAAGACTAATGGAGCCTATGGTAGCAGGTCTTAGTTAAAATACAGGTTGGATAGAGAGGACATAGTCAGATGTGGCAGATCATTGGGTACACCTAATAAGAGGATTGGTACGTATGGGTTTCATTCTAGTTCCTTGTCCAAGAGACATCATCATCATCACCACCATCATTGTTATAGGAGGAGTGTGTACTTTTCAGAGGATTTTAAGAAATTCAATACTCCTACATTTGATGGAGAGATGAAGAAGTAAGAAGATACAAAGACATGGTTACTTGGGATGAAAAAAATATTTAGATTCCATAACTATTTAGAGAACATGAAAGACAAAATAGCTACCTTTATTCTTAAAGGGAAAGCAAATATCTGGTGGGAAGATGTGAAGAATGTGTTGTGCTTTGCAAACAACCCCCCATTTCATATTACTTTTATTCACAAAAAACATTAAAATATGAAATAGGTCCCTTTAAAAATAAAATTGATATCAAAACTTTTACTTTCTAAAAGTCTGATAATCAAAGGAGCGCTTTATGAATAAACCCTTAAAAGCAATATCTATTTAAAAATGGAAATAAAGTGAATATTCAGTTTATTGCGATAAAGCAATCGGAGGATCGCATATCGCAATAACATGAAGGATGCACCAAATGGCTAAAGGACTTCCCCCCGATGCGATATAGTGTATCGGTGATCGGCGATCGGCGATACCCAAAGACACCACTTAAGCGCCCCATATCAAGGCCCCGATGCGATAAGCTATCGGCGATCGGCAATCGGCTCATCCCCTTTATTTTTATAAGCATTGCGCATATGCCTTTTGCCGATGCGATATCACAATCGGCAATCGGCGGGTCCCCTCGTTTCATCCTTAATGCGCATATGCCTTTCGCCGATACGATATCGCAATCGGCGATCGGCAATACTCAAAGCATTGTTAAAGCCAGTCATGCGCCCCCCCCTCGATGCGATGCGATAAGGCACGATTCTCAATAAAAAGCTGTTAAAGTGATTGGAAAGCCCGATTTAATGATATTTAAGGCATAATCATTCCCGCTCGACTGCCAATACGTCCATTGCATGCTTTAAGAGATCTTTCGACCAAATATTGGTATAATGGGCATTTATAAGGTGGCAGGCTCTATACGGTCACTTAATGAATCCATGTCTTAAGATCCGCCTATAGATCGTCTCCGCGCCGTTTTACAAAAGCAAAGTATATCAACGTTCCTCTTTTCATTTTGCTATCAACTGTGAGTTTTATTGCTATCTCTGTGTTACGCCAAAATCGCCTCTCTGTGCAGAATACAGTTTTACAAAGAAATTTGGGCATGATGGGAAAAAAGTCGAAGAAAGTTGCAGGTGTTTCCAATCCACCAACTGCAGCACAAGCAGTAGTAAACAGAAAAAAGGGCCTAATATCCGACACAACATGCGCAGGCCTTGCCAGAACAACTTGGCAAGGAACTTATGACTTGATAGAAGCCGAGAAACCAACGCAGACGATAGAAGAAGCCACCGCAGATTCATTGAAGAAATCAGAATGCACTCTTAAGGATTTGGCCGATTCCTTCCTCCATAGGATAGCGGCAAGGGAGCAAATGGTCCCATACACCGATGTCGTGAAATGGGTAATTGAAGAAATCCCCATCACAGACCGAACTTTCATCGCAAAGGACGGGAGGATTTTTGGGTCATTTAAGCCAGAAGATCTGAGGCAAATGTATCATTTGCCTAAGCTAGAGAAGATATATAATAGCGCCTTTTTGGAGAAATTCGCAAGCGAGAACGAGATTGAGTCTGAACCTATCAAGGACTGGAGGTAGAATCCAAATAAGCACAAGCATGAATCCTCCGGTAAGTACTCAGTCGACTCTTTGTGTTCTCTTTATTGCTACGCCGGTATAATGATGTGTAGATTGTGGGGTTTGCACGACTCTGCCATTTTTACCATTAAAATGGTTCCTCTCATGGAGGTGGCAGTGAACAACACGATTATGGATTGGGCTACTATCCTTTCGGATAAGCTAGCATTAGCTGTTAGTGACTTTAGGAACAAAACTAGAGTCACTGAGAGGAAAATTCCCCCCGTTCTACTACAGTGCATATATCTTGGATACCTTGTGTTTTAATTATGAATTCCCTACTCTTGGTTGGAGGTGGACCGCACAGGACCCCTCGCCCATTCATATTTACCATCGCAAGATGTGGAAGTCATCCTATAAAATCCACATGTATAATATTTGTAATGGTTTCATGATTCCTGTTTATTATTCAATTTTTGATAAACCTATTCCTAGGATCTCCTACCTAGCCTCTTTTGACTTGCGAGCAGTGGGTAGTTGGTTTGGTGAAGAGTATTTTACTTATGTTAGAGTCTTTGGCAGCCAAGCCAATCCTCATGTCCTCCCCTTATATGTCCCTGACAAACTCCTAGCAAGGGAAATTGCATACCAAATTACAGCTGAGAGCACCACACAGACTCTCAAAAAGGAGAAGAAAAGGGGCTGGCCTACTTCTCCCTTCAGATGTGGAGTCTTCACCCTGCATGATCTAAAACATGCAGAAAAAGAGGCCAAGAAGATGCAAGCTCTAAATCTTGCCACAATTCCGAATAGAGCATTTGACCCAAAGCGAACTGCATATGCTGCTTTGGAACATGCCAAATTAGCGACATTTGATCATAAGGAAGATATGTTTGATGATGTTTTCTCTGCAGCCGAATCAATATTTCAGGCCAAACAACTCGCCAAGATGCGATACAATGATGAAGGGTTAATTGAGTTTAAGAAACTCAGGGAGGAGAGGTTGCAAACTCTGCCTCTAGATTTATTAATCCCAACCAAAGCAGCATCATCAAGCGAGCCTGGCCAACAACAGACAAAGGAACCTCCTGATACAACGAAGGCCAATAATAATGAGCAGGAGGAATAGCAAAAGAAAGATCGAGAGGAGAAGCTGAAGAAAGAACAACAAGAGCGCTTAAGGAAAGAGCAGGAGGAGCACTCAAAGAAAGAGCAGGAAGAGCGCTCAAAGAAAGAAGAGAAAGATAGACAACGCAAAGAGCACGAGGACAACCAGCGAAGAGAGCAGGCAGAGATGCGGCAGAAGGAACAGGAGCAGCAAGAAAAGGAAAAACAAGAACAATTGCTAAAGGAGTCTCAGTCTAAACAAACCACCACCGATACTAACAAGGGTGCTATCACAGACCCTGAATTACAAAAGGAATGGCAACAGTTTAGCACCATTATCAGTGGAGGAAAAGACTCACAGAATACTGATACTCCTAAAAGCAGTAGTGTGCAGGATGATACCTCGTCTTAGGTTTTGAGCGAAACCAGCGGCCCACCTAAAACTAAGGATGTGGAAATAATTCCGAAAGGTCCTAGCGACCAAATCACTCTACAAGTAGAAGATATTCCTCCATTGGATGTCTTCTACAGCCCAAGGCACAGAGCCGTGGTAAAGCGCTCGAGAAAGAGACGAAGGCTTGATCAACCTTCCATCTTTCCAGAACAAACGGTCATGGGCAATGTAGTGTGGAAGGAGAAACTGGATCCCTTCGATGATCTAAGTAAATTGTCACAGTACGCTGGAGCTTATTCAGCTGCAACGATCGACAAGGCATCGGAGGTAAGTCTTCTATTAAAGACTAAAGACCAGGAGATCTCCACGTTGCAAACAGAATTAGCGGATGTATAACAGAGGGTAATACAAGCCGAGGAACAATTAGCAGAACAACAGCTGAGGACAGCGTGTGCAGGCGAACAGTTAGCAGAGCAACAGCAAATAAATAGCCAATCGGCTCAGCAATGGGAGGAGGAGAAACAGAAGATTAGTCAGGCAGCAATCCAGAAACAAAATGAGTTGACAGAGGCTCTGGAGCAATTAAAAGTGGCGAATGAGAAATCATTAAAGACCAAGGATGAGCATATCGCTCAAATTACAGCACAGCTAGAAAATATCAAAGGAGATTCGCAGATAATGGAATTCAGAAAAGAGGCGATGTTAATCAACAATGCGCTTATAGCGCAAGTTAAACTCTTGGCTCAATACCTTTCTCAAACGGAACCACTCTGCGAATTAACTACAGTTGTAAATGAGCAGGTAGAAAAGGCAAGGGATGACTTGAATCAAGCCGATGAAGCTATTACAACATACCTCGAATGGCAAGATTCGAAGTCGGGAAAAGCCTCCAATTTTCCAAGAATACTTGAGGTTCATAAGGACATACTATTCACGGAGTGGCACACACAGGTGTTAAAGGCAGAAAAAGCAGCTTCAAGGTGCAGATTGACTTCTAACAATTTGATTGATCTAGTTAATGATACACTCTACATAGCAAACATCGTTTCCCAGTGTACGCCCTGAAAGGTTACTACAGCGAATACATTGGAGCAAACGTGTTATCCAGAGTTATAAAGCAGAGGAAGGTTAATCGCCGGGGTTAACAGTTTAAGCATAGAAACATATTGGCATTTCCTAATCAAGCCTCATGAACAAAGAGCCGCCCTCAAATGCTTAACCAATGCCGTTCAATGTATGATCCCCTACATCCAAGACGCCACCTACGCTGCCCAGCTCAGTTCGCGGCTCAACAAACCTCCTGAAATTGAGCCAATGCTTGCCATCAATTAACTCAGGTTCAAAGGAAAGCAGCCGACAAAATGAATCATCCTCCAGCTCCTCAGATCGCCAGTAGAAATAGCAACAAGAAGTTATTGATATCAGCTTAGTTAGCATTTATGTTTCATAGATATTTAGATTAGCATAGTATTTATAGACCCTTTCATGTTTTTAGAAAGGGTCGTAAAATTTTGTAATAGACTTAACAGACTGAAGTTTGCACTATTGTGCTTCAGCCTTTATTCTTTTATGAAACTCGACCAGTCGCTTTTACTTTGATGGAGAAATTTCTTGATACAATTGTGCACTATTGTCATTGATTGAGGAATGTTTATGCGTTAAGGGAAAAGCCACACATAGCGATTGATATTTGGGATTGGCCTACAGCTCAAATGGTACTTCTATCTTTGACTGAAGTCATTCTATGTATGTGAATTGTTATGTAATTATCTTGCTATCATTGATTGTATGCATGCACTATAACAGCAAATCTTGTTCATTCCATTTTTGGGTGTTTATATGATATGCTTTTACTTTTAATCATGTATATGTTGATGATATAAATGTGTAAAGTGTAGTAATATCGCTTTAAATCGCTGCGCTTAACTATTTAAGCACAGCAATCCTAAATGGTTCAAACATCTATGTCTTAAGGATACAGTCATCTATATGTTTATCTTTGAGATATAGAGCATCAAAAGCTACGCTTTAGAGCTCAATAGATTCCCGGGATAGTTTTATTTGTTTATGTTTTGTCAATAGTATCAGTCTTTCGCCTATCACTAGTGTTACTTATAAAACATTCACTCATCCCATTTTATCTATTTCTGGGAAACTGGTCCCATTATCCCCAGTCGGAGCCACTATCCCAAATGGAAAAGGAGCTGCACTAAGGTCCAGACCGGGTGGTTTCCCCAATGTTGATGCAGCGATTTTCGAGGTATCAACATTTTTGGCGCTAGAAGGGGGGCCTGACTGTGAATGGCAAGCAAACCTAAACCTGCAAGCCATTCTAAGAGTATTTCTCCCTCCAAATCTCCTAGTTATTCTCGATCGCATGCTGGTTCTCCAACACGCAATTAAGAAGAACAGGAATCAACTACCACTGCTCACACCCATCATACTTCAGAACAATTGAGTCTTGAATCCCCTGAAGTCCAGTCTCTTATCCAGAAACTTTAGACCTTCTCGATTTCGCCACAAAAATCTGAAGTATCACAAAGTAGTGCGACTTCGCAGTTCAATATATCTCATCCACTTACCAGACTCCAAAGCGAAAAGCTTGGTATCGAACCTATTGAGTTCCCTTTACCTGAACGGAAAAGGGCCAAGAAACATACCAAAGGGTCTGATAGTGAAGAACTTTCTTCCACATCATCCGTTTCATCTCCTCATCTGCAAAGTCAACCACCCACTCCTCCATTACATATTGTTGTCCACCAGGGAACAAAAGCCTCAACATCTCAATCTGCTCACCCTTCAGTATCATCTGCTTCCCATACATCTGGAATCCCAATAGTAGTATCAACCACTGGTACTATTACAATGGTAGATCCATGGACCAGACCCAACGCGGTCAATATGCCTGCACCATTGCATCCTTTACCAGATGCACCTGAAAAGTGGCTCCCTAAATTTAACCCAGATGATGGAACTCAGGCCGAAGAACACATTAATAATTTCATGCTGTCGATAAACTTGAAAGGGGTAACACAAGAAGATGTTGTTGTCAGACTTTTCCCTTATACTTTGCAAGGATCAGCAGGATCCTGGTATTTCTCCCTACCCTTTGGTTCTATTACCAGTTGGGATACATGCCAAGAGCAGTTTCTTACTAAGTATGGAGATGATAGGTCTTTAGCAACTTTAATAAACGATCTCTCCAACTTGAGAATAGAGCATAGGGAACCAATTAAGGAATTTAATGCTCGCTTCAATAAACTCCTCAACAAAATCCCTACAGCTTCCAAACCAAATGAACAAATACGAAGCGAATGGTATATCACTACCCTGCCTACCAATATAGCCATTTTCGTAGATCGAGCTGGGAAACCTACCTTAGCTGAAAATATGAAAGAAGCACTTGATGTGGAAAAGCGCATCAATTCCTTAGAAAAGAAAGCTGCCTTGGAAGACAGAAAAGCTAAAAAAGTTTCTTTTAAAGAAGACTCCAAAAAGAAAATCCCGAAAGACCCATATGACATGGAAGGTTTGCAAAAAGTCCTGAAAACATTGTCCAATGAAATGATTGACATAAATAAAAAAGTGGCCGAAACTTCGAACAAAAGACGTTTTAGGACCTATAAGAAAACTGAAACAAAGCCACCCAATGTCATATCTAATGCAGATTCAGACCAGGAAGAGGAAGAAGAAGAGGCAACTCCACCAACTGACGATGAAGAAGAAGTAGCTGAGTGTCATGG
>APFE030628360.1:39263-59665 GCA_000404065.3 Pinus taeda | reverse complement strand
AACATACACAATACATAAGCTCCTCTACGTTGATCACCAATATAGCAGCATCAATAACAATAAAACATCAAGAGCATTCACACATTAACACAGCATGTATCCCGGGGAAAGAATCTCGCTAAAAACCCCAACTATCTATATATTAATGATTGAGTCATGTAACATTACACAGCATAATACTTCTCACAAGTATCTCCATCTCTGTTACACACAATACAGCTTAGATCTGATCTCCAAATCTCTTCCACTACTTGCCTGCCTCTTCTGCGCAATCCTGCAAGAGAATACTGATGAATGAATGAAGCAAACTCGTATTTCCTTGGCTGAACCACGCAATCCTCATTGGCATTACTCAATCCCCCTGATTGTGCAAATCATCATGCACAGCTATAGTCACAACTGATAGCAATCTGATCCTCTAACACCTGTCCCTGCTGAACTGAACATGCACTGACATGCAACTGAGTTAACTGATGTATTCTATAGTTTCATTATGAGTTAATAACTTGTGAATTAATTAATAACTAATTCACCCAACTCATCTCTAGTCTATTTGCCAGTTAGACTAAATACAACCAGTTTAACAAAGCTAAACTGAACACAACTCCATCAACTGCACCTCCGGTCCACTAAACTCAACTCACTTGAGTTCTAACTGAAGTCCTGCATGCAAATATTAGTCATCCCATAGGTAACCACGTATTTCCTCCTGGGATATGCATGTACCACATCCGTAGCTCAAACTGAAGTGCTCCAAGAGAATAAGACAAAGTTTATAGTCCAAATATTATTGTGAGATAATAATATTTGACTTTTCTATTTTTAGCCCGGCAGTCTAAAAATAGACTCCGCCCATATGTCTAAAAATAGAAGTCCATCTATTTTTACCAACATGACCAATCATCCACAAATAGCATCCTGCAACTCAAAGACCATGATCCATATGTCTAAAAATAGACATAGTCTAAAAATAGACTTTGCACCAAAAATAGCCTGCGGGCCCACTTAGTGAAGGCGTCTTCTTTTCACTAAGCTCCATTATCTTGTTGCATTTTCAACATCAACAAAAGAACATTAAATACAATATAAAATCTTAAAGTATATTGTCGACAACTTAGAAAAAACAAATTACCCACAAAATTGGGGAACAATCTTAGAATTCATACAATGTAATCAGTCTTGAACAACAACGAATACAATTTCACTAACAAGAATACTACATAACTATTCATCATAGCTTTTTTATCTCTTTTGCTTTCCGCACTCGCATTTCGAAAAATAGAAACAATTTTTCTATAATTAATTTAAAACATGTAATAATTGATAATTTAGCTTTGAAACAAAACTATTTGGAAAAAAAAAGCATGTGCAAATGAAATTCATTATGTAAGTAATTTACATTTTCGATATTAAACCACTTCGAAATTTTTTGGTGCAGAGAATAATGTTCGATTCCTAAAGCACTTATTAAAATATTTATATTTAACCACAAAATTAAATGAATTTGTCTCACTAAAGACTAGAATTGGACTCTTGTGAACTGTAATATGAAAAAGGTACTTGCAAAGAAAAGTAAGAAACTACATCTAATAATTGGCTTAATTCATGATAACATATCTAACAAACTTGAACATTTAATCACTAATAAAAATGAAAATGAACGTTCCAAGATTTAAGAACCCTCACAATATGTTAGAGCATAGATGATTGTCTAACTGTAAACTATTGTTTGAATTTTTCATCTTTTCAAGGAATTTATTTGGCTTGGCTTGGATGTAATATTTCATAGGAGAAATTGTAATTTCATGTTGGACACGTTCACTGCATATCTCCTTCTCAAATTTCCCGGCTTCTTCTTGCAACTACATAGCTAAAGCAAAGTTCTGTTTATTAACATTAACAAAAGTAATTAGCCATTAGAAAATTTCCTTTGTACTAAAACTAGCTATACTATTGAATTTTTTTGCCTTTGACTGTTTTAGCATATCCATTTCAACCATCAATGTTTCTCTTGAAATTAATCTAGAGTCACATGTGATGTGTGGAATGTCTAAATCTTGCACAATCTGTACAACATTGACATATGCATTTTCTCTTTGATTCCCTATGTTTTCACATTCATAAATAATGTTCTCTAGTCTCCTAATTCCCTAAGGCCATGTATATTTGATTTGCTTCATCGGATTAGAATTTTGAAGTTCTTGCCTTTTCTCTCTATATCAAAAAGTAAATCAAGTCTCTGGCTAAAAGAAGGTAAGTAATTGTTTTGAAATACATGTCTCCTTCGAGGTCATGTTCAATGCGCTCGATAATTGACTTAGTTCTTTGTACTAAATGCTCCAAATCGAAAGCTTCTTGCCATGCATGTTCAACAATTTGCAATATTTTGCACATATTATTGATAATATATGTTTTCACCACATTAAGGGGATTGATATGTTTATCAAATCTATGTGATGTGTTGGGGGTAGAAATTGTGAAATGTGTTGTCCGTATTTCCAATGGAGTCATCAATAAAGGACCCAAATTTAAATCATCTTCTAGGTATTTTATTCTTGTTTTTGGACTCAAGTTTTTTCCTTCCTATTGGCTAATAGAATGTGCAAGTATGTCACTAGTAGCTTGATGCAATTTCAGGAGCCACGTGGTTTCAACTCCAGAAAGATCAATATGCATTTACATTTGATCAATAACATTTTTGTAACAAACATTTACTTTCACAATCTTCAATTTTTTACTTCCCTTGTCATACTTTTCATTTTGCAATGTGACAAAACAATCATTGAAAGTAGTAAATTGTTCAACAATATGCTACATTATTTTTAGTTTTTTGCTAAATGAGCACTAACCCGATCAAGTGGCACAATGCTCTCAAATTCTACTTCCATAACTTCTTCAACACCTCTTATTTTCATAGGACTTCCAAATTTGGATAATTCAGCGATATATTCTCTTTCTGGAGTGAATCTTTGATCAAGCTATTTGTCATTTCCACTACATGATAGCCCACCGCAAACAGGTTTTGTACTTGCAATGTCTTTTCTCTTATTTTGACTTGAGTATGAACTTGCATGATTATTTCTTGTGGAAGGTACAAATTTCTCTACATAGGTACTGTTGCTTGATTCTTCAACAATTTATTCAAAATTTATGACTACCACTTGATTTTTTGTTGATGTATTTTGACTTTCTTTGCTTTTCTCTCTAACATGTGGAAACAAGTTCCCGTACACAATAATTTCGAAGTGTGTGCTAAGTAAACCCTCCTTATTAAAGGATATAATGGATTCAACTTCACTTAAGTTAAAAGGATGCAAAATCTCTGCGAGCTCTACAACATGAGCCACATTATTGATTGTAATTTCTCCAATTGTAAGCAACAAATAAATAAATTGTTTTTTGTTTTGGCTTTCAAATATAATCAACCAGAAATGGTATTGCCTACAACCTTTAGCAACAAAATACCTATCTATAACAAATTTTGGTAGCAACAATGACTTGCTTGAAATCCATAAATTTAATTTAGAGTATTTCTTTCTCTTTCTTCGTGCATACCATTGCTCGATAGGAAAACCTACGTTTGAGAAAATATTTAATGAGGCTCTTGTCTAGATATCATGCAATTGAATTGCTATACAAATACTTCCTAAATTAGACAAAAGTTTAAAGACGCATTATACTTCCATATTATAGGATGTCAAAACTACATTGGTTCTTGATTCACATTGAATTTAGGATTATACGACAAGTTGTGAAATACATGGTCTAAAACAAAAGATGTTATCGGATACACCATCATGAAGAACCTATTGGTCCCAGACAAATTGACTAAATAAAAAGCTAATTCGTTAGAAATGATATCCACTTGATTGAATATACAATATTTTTTGTAGGTGTGATAAAGTATATAAAGGATGCATTTTCGAGCATTTGATGTAGTTTCTCGACCCATCATGCATGCATAGAGTGAATAAAAGTCCCTAAATGAATGTTTAAACAAATAAATAAATAGAACAAAAATATCGAAAGGAACCTATCAATTTGGCAAAATGAAATCTCCAACATTGTTAGACTTTCTTGCTTTTGACTTCTGGAAACTATTTTCTTCCGTCAATTTTAAGCACATATTTGGTTCCAGTAGCTTCAATATCCATCTAAATTCCCTTAGATTCAGAGGAATTTTTTTCCTAATGATGAACCACATTAGATGGTTCAAAACGTGGCAATTTTCTCAATCATGTGTGGGATCTAGAAGACAATAATCTAAAGGAATTTCTTTTTGTTGGTAGCATAATTGTTCTTGTTCTTGAATAAAAATTGTTTGCACACAAATGAACAATTTCCCTGAAACCAAAAAATTCTAACACACATGTCTCATTTGCTAATCCACTAGTCCAAATATTGTTGTTGTTCTTCTCTTCCATTGGCAGATTCACTTAATGCTTATATGCATTCACCTAGTGAAATTTCTCATCGATACGAGCAAGTGATTTAATCGTATTAGTGAAAATATATTCTTTTCTTCCTCTATTATCACATATGTTTTGTAGATGGAAACACTTTCTCAATCTATAACGTTCTGAATACCAATTGATTGCACACTTTTTAGTTATGTATATAATCAGCAGATGTTACTACTGCAAGCGTGAAATAAATTATTGCTATTGCAAGTATGAAATATTTTATACAAGACATTTTTTCAATAAGTATCAATTCAAGATGCCAAATCCAATGTTTACGGGAACTAGTGAAAATAAATCTCAAACTTCCAAAACCATCTCATCCATTTATTATGCATATTGCTTCTGCGTTAGTATGAAATATTTGTGATTATTACACTTAGATTACATGTTATCAATAATAACTCTCACTGCAAAATATGTGCTCAGTTATCCCTACTACGAAGCGATTTGATCGCTTGGTTAGCCCCCATTACTATTTCAATGTCGACTTTGATTTATGAATAACCTGACACATGGATTTGAAAAAGTTTAGAGATGCATGCAACTTTGTCGATTTTATTAAGGGAATTCATCCCTAAATAAAGTTTATTTCAAAAATTAATCACATTTAAAAAGAGTTCATCAATGTACAGAAAATGTGTCACGTCAGATGGAAGTATGCAAAGAAAATGTGTGAAGCGATGAGTATGTATGGGGGAAGGAACATGCAGAAAAGACAACAACACTTCCACACAATACTTGTTCATATTTCACATCTTATGTACTTTTGAAACCATAAATTAACTTTAGTTATGATAATTAATTAACAAATTTAAGTTATAAAACATTGAAAAAAAGTAATTAACAAATTTGGGTTATAAAACATTGAAAAAAAGTAATTAACAAATTTGGGTTATAAAACATTGAAAAATAGTAAAAAAAACAAAATAAAAGGTTAAATATTTTAGAATAGTCATACCTCAAAAGTATATATGATTCCTACAATTATGGTCTTTATCGCCTTGTAACATTAAATTAATTACTTATCCATTTTGAACTCAACATGAGAACGAGAAAACAAATGTATCCTTTCAACTTATACGAAATAACTAAGATCTACTAAAATCTTTTGTATTACATTTATAATTGCCAGTGAAATTTAATGCTTCAAAGAAAAATGCATATCTTATGCAAGATTAGAATAACACAAAGTGTAGCCAAGCATGAACTACATCATGATCACTCCGATGTGGCTCATGTTGCAAAAATTTGTCCAAATGTGATCAATAATTGTCTTATTCTTTGGAAAAAACAATTCTTGTTACTTCTTGTAATTGTTCAGACTCCATGTACTCTAGTAACTCTTTATTTCTTTTTCTATTTGAATTGATGTCAGCATTGAAATTTCTAATATGTATAAAAATGTAATCACTAGGCATGAGTTGTGCCCTTTCTATTTCTATTGCTTCAATGATTTCTGAAATAGATACAAGTGGCTCAACATATACATTTATTATGCATATTTGACATTGGAAGTATACTTCCAAAAAAACACACTCATTTTTTTATTTTATGATTTCTATGTTTTCTTTTATGCAAGTAAGTACTCCACGAAGACAATTTGATATTGTTGAAATTGAATTTGTGAAATTCAGTATTTGATGGAAAAAAATTTAGATGTGTTTCTTGGATACAAAGAATCATAACATTCATTAGATCTTCATCGCGCACAATGTCATTCAGATGAGCATGTAGACTTCATGTATTAAAGTCATGTATAATATGAATGATCATATGTCTTCTGAATAAGGCATCATTTGATTTGAATGCCACCTCATGATACCACATCTCCGCCACATCTTCCACATTCAATACCAAATGGTCTATAATGATTTCATCATACCACACCTCCGCTACATTCTCCATACTCTGTACTTAAAAAGTCTCTAATAACTCCATCTGTTAATGGTAAAAAACACGATGTGACCAACATATTCACATCTCTCCAAACCCTCACCGTCTACTTATTCCACGCAAACCCATAGTTCTTGTTCACCATACCCGCAGTCAATCCATTTTATAAACCAGGAGAGTAATTATGAAGGTTAGAAAATTCTACGAAACAGAGACCATGGGACTCACTATTAGGGCAGAGCCCGTAGGGGCAACGTTTATGGAAGGGTACCCACAACTCAAGGAGATGTTGCAGAAGGCTGGATGGCTCAATTTCATTGAAAAATTTGATGGATATCACAAGGAGATCACAAAATCTTTTGCTAGATCATTCAATGGTACAAAAATAGAGATTGGAGACAATAAGTTTGTAGTAACAGAATCTTACATAGCAAAGGCTACAAAACTGCCAAGACTTGGTGAGAGATGGTTCAAAAACAAAGAATTTCACTATGAATCATGGAAGGTAATCCTTAGGAACCCGGGTATGGATGTCACTGTGTTTAGAAAAGGAATTCCTATTTTAGCACTTAAAATTAAATGGAGAAGCATGCTTTTGATATTACAAAATTTTTTTACCTGTGAGGGAAGATTCAGATGCTTGTATGTTTATCATTTACGTTTATTGGTGAACTTTCTAGAAAATGGAAACATCAACCTCCCTTTCTTCCTTCTAAAAATTCTAAGGAGGATGGCTTCAAATGTACAGAAGAAAATAGAATTCATAGACACAACTATGTACCATTATGGGTTGGTAAAAATACTAGTTGAGTTTCATCTGGAAAGAATATGAGATACTTGAGAAAACTTGTTGATAAGAAACTATTTCCAAGAGGCACCAGAGTCACCTGAAGAGGGTAATGTCAAAAGGAGTAAGAGGAAAAAGACTAGTATGACCATTCAAAGAAAACCTGAGTACTCCACACAAAAAAATGATGAAGAGACAGTCTTTGGGACAGAGATCAGGGAGCAGATCAAGCAAAAAGGAAAGATAAAAAAGAAAGCTGGTGGAATTACTAAGAAAAAACCTGAATCTTCATTACAACAAGATGATGAACAACTAATCTCTGAAAAATTGACAGAGATTAGGAAACAAATCAAGAGGAAGGAAAAGGTAGGAAAGGAGAAAAAGGGTACAAAGAAGGAGAAAATAAACCCCCTACAACTTAGAAGGAGATCTAGACTCTGTGGTATGGTAAAAAAGGTATCATTAAAGGGAACAGAGTTCATAAATCTAGAAGAAGAAACCCTAGTACCATCTCTTGATAATCTTCCATTTACATACAATCCTCAAAACTCTCTTAAACAGTATTTTGAAGGCAGCCCCAGCAGAGGATCCCCGGGCATAGACCCAATGCAGCAACAAATTTATGATTACATAGAATCACTAGAAAAGAAAAGTGCCTCAATGGATCCAGGATCCTCAGCCAATCCAGAACAACCTGTCAATCCACAAGAACCTCTGACTAACTCTCTCAAACAAGAAATCTATGAGTTAGAGATATTGAACAGGCATGTCAAGAAAGAAAATGAAACCGTGAAGGAACAAAGAAAATTGGATAAAACCATTCATGATAATACAATATTGCACGTAGGGCTATGGTGCAAGAAGAATAGGAAGTTGAAGAGGAAGAATAGAAACTTGAACAAAATAGTCATCAACCTTAAATACAGACTTCTCATGAAGAAACCCGGGATGGCAGTCACTTCAAAGAGGAGCAAGAGAAGAAAGTTAGATGTACTAGCAGAGGTATCTGAGCAGATTCAATAGGAAAGAAGAGTTCACATTTTTGGCAAAATTACATGGCGACATGCAATGATTTTACAGTGGGGGTATGTTGGACCTCAGAATTACTCTCTCCTTAACAACTTTCCTCACTTCTTTCTCTTGTTTTCCATAAAAGACAGATCCCCATCACTGATAAATGATAGATTTTGTCTCAAAGAGGAAATTAAATGATTAACATGTTATACTTTTATGTTTTTTTCTATTTGAAATAATTTTTTGCAAATTAGCTACCGAACGCAGCCTATTTTGTAGCTAACTATGTGTTCCGTAGCTACTTCCATGGTTGAACAGGGTACATGTGTCAAACGAAGAAACCGGCCACATGGGCATCTCTGGAATCGTCTCGACATGGATCCTATCCTAGTCATCTAGCCCAGATCGATAAAAAAGCCAGCTCAAGACCACAGTCAAAGGTGGAGTCAAACATATCAAACCCGGAAGCAATAGGACTCTTTGTCTACCCTTTCTTGGCTAATTAATAAATCCAACAGATCTGTTGAAGCATTAACTCGGATCATCCACCTGTGTCAACGGTTCTGTGCAACCACCTTGTTCGAATCAAGTCACCTGTAGCTGATCAAACATTTACACAAACTGGTTGTAATACGTGTAGACCACTTGTAGCTAATTTTCCTCAAAAGACAGTTATGAATATTTTTTTTAAATACTAGTTGAATAGAACCAGAGTGAGTTCAAAGTTTTTGATGTATTAAGTTTAAACTTATTGGCTTTGTAATTTTGGACTTTTGTTCGTGTTTTATAATACAAATTCGTGTGTTGACTGATGATCATTTGAAGGAGCATTTTGAATTAAGTTAGCAGCTCAACCTAGTCAGTTGCAGAGGGCCCCTGCGTTGAAAGAGGTTTTCTTCTCATTTGTTTTATTCTTTCTGTTCAGTTTTAAATTCCTCATTTACTTTTAGCAGTGTTTATAACTTAGGTTGATTTCTTGTAGTTTGATGTATTTTAGTTTTTTTTTTCTAGGTAATACTAATTCTATTAATAAAAATAATAAAATACAGTGAGGCTCCAGCCTCTGTGGTGCTGAAACAAAGTTATATCATGTTTATACATTTAGAACTGAAACAGGACTGCCCACTAAGGGGAAAACAGTCCGAGTAAACCAATAAAAATGTGTTGCCCACACAGGGGTCCCAACTCAAAAACCAATAGAGACATTTGTGGAGTTTTACTAAAATTGACAACATATTTTAAAAAAACATTAAAAAAATCCCCTAGGAGTAGGAGCGGGGAATCGAAACTTGGCGTCATGGAAATATGGTTGCATGGACCCACTAGGTGTCGTTTGGTGGAGGCTCTTCCACAATGAAACATTTGTACTCATCCCAATCTTCCACAACTTCTTGCGTGCCACTAGGGATGCCAGCAATTGCTTGCGTGCCACCCGAACTGCCCTCGACCGCATGTCTGCCTCCAGGGATGTCTTTACCATGCTAAGCGTTGTCATGGCCATCTTTGCGACTGGGTGAACCAGAGCTGCTCTCCGAGTGCTTCCATACGCTGGTGGCTCGCTTCTCTTGCGCCATCTTCTGCTTGCTGATATCCTCCTTCTTCTGAACTGTGTCGTGAATATGTACATCCTGCTCATCCTACGGGCATATTTCTTCATTGAATGCCACTGTGATAGTGGCAATGATATCAAGGCAGTTCATGGTGCCGTGAAAGCGAATTGGGTCAAGTGGTGCGACTGTTGAGGGGGCGCAGGGAGATTGGTCATCTGAGTTGCCGCATTTACTCTTCGAGCACCAAAGTCTTGGGCCCGATTTCTTTCGCTGCGGGTGGCGGGATATCTGCCAGAGAATTGGCCTCCAGATGGAGCTGAGGAAGGGGAGGACGATGGGGTCGTCGGCTTAGTAGGTGGCGACAAGGGAGGGCGGATATTTCTGCCTCGGCTACTGTCACGCTTGCTACGCATCCGGTGTCGAAGACGTGGCATGGTTTTGCGGGCAGGATGAAGCTGACTGGTGTGGGCCGAGATGACAAGAGTGTTCGCAGTGAGTGTTGAGGGTGAGGCAGAGTCTACAGGGGAGTTAATAGAGCTATTCAGGCGAGAAACAATGACATTCTGAGAAAAATTCAGAGCATAGTGAGTATTTTGGGAAAAATGGAGACCATCCCCCAGATCAAAACAGCTGAGGAGCCAGCAGCGCCTCCCTGTTGTCGCGCGAGAGCTCGTCTCCGCAGCATCAGGGGGGTAGGAGCAATTAAGTGGGGAAGGTGTGAAAGCATGTAGGCTTGCAGAAGCCATGGCCTAAAGCTTGTAGAGAACGTCTCGACCTGTGCACGAGAGTAATGGCGCCTATAGGTTGACGGTGGCTTGCCATAAATTACCCTGGATGTGAATGTGCGTGGCCATGTGGCTTAGCCGCTTGCCATACCCTTGTCTAATTCTTATTAAATTCATCTTAATCACCCGCATTCAGGGATTTCTTTTAGTTTTAATCAATAGCATAATGTTAGAATTCAATTGTGCAGTCTTGTTTACCCAATCCATTTCATAAAGGAAACGACTTTGTTTCTAAACAGAGTAAGATTGAAAGTAATGAGGATGCAATGTTGATTAGCTTACTCACTATTTTTGTTATTTATTTCTTAGTTCAGGTTGTCAATGCACTGTATTAATGAATGTTTTTGGTCAACATTTCAAGCTGATATCCATCCCAAACTAAATGGTTGAGCAATCACTTTACATAAGGGTTGAAACCAATCAATTACCTTCTGCATGTTTTTATTTAGTTTTTACTATATCATGAAGTACAAAAGTTGCTTGAATTCCATCTCAAGGAAGTTATCTTTCAAAATTGAAGGTTAGAGTAACTAGAAGTACTTCAGTTAATTTCGTTCTCTATATTTATTCCAACATGACTTACAACTTTAGCTTCTAGTTTAAAGAATTATTCATGAATTAGGATTAGATGAGAAGATAGGATAGATGCTCTGTTTTTCTTTCTTTTAACTTAGATTTTGACTAATTTTAAGCTCTTGGTTCACCTTTAGGAAATTTAGATTTAGTTTCTCATAGTTCAAATTGTACATCATTAGGAATCAAAGAATAGAAACTCGTAAAACAATATAAATTACAAAACAACGAAGTAAGAAGGGTTAACTAGTACATACAGTGCATTACACTTCATCAGCTTACGAGCCTCAGTTGATAATTTATGCAAAGCAATTTAGGACACTAAATTGACTAAACAATTGCCTCAAATGATAACCCTCCTTCAAAGGTTGCTCCAAATATACATTAAGCTTATATTATTTCAACTCCACTCCAAATGTTAATGTTGCTATTGTAATAACACATAATGCATGTTGGAATATGTTAGCTTTTCCATTGTAATAATGTTGTACTGAAGTTGTCGTTGTAATAACCTGTTCTCTCTTCATACGTGCTATGCATAAAATCCACTCTGGCATCAATGCATAAACCTGTTCTGAACGACGACGTATGACACAAACAAACTCTGTGCAGTAATGACTGAACTAATGATGGCGCAATAAGAGCCAAACTAGTTGAACCAATCACATTTAAAAAAAATAAAATAAAACTATTAAAAAAATTAATTTTATTCATTTATAAAGTTAACTTTATAATGACTTTTTAATTTTTTTGGTCAATTGAGATTTAATGTCTCAATCAAATATGTTTTGAACGCATTATTACCCTGCTGGCTGCGACAGGGAATAAAACACTTTTATAGTTTTCATAAATATAATTATATACCCATATCCATTTCAATTTCAATTTTAAATTAAAAATAAATCTACGTATATAATTTAACATAATTTATTTTAATGTAAAATTTTGTATTTAAATGTAATTACATATATAAAAAGATAATATAATATTTATTATATAAATTGTTTTCACTAAAATAATTAAATAATAATTTAAATAATAGAGACTGATAATTTAAATAATTTCTGTATTTTGTTTAAAGTAAAATAACTCGCTGAACTTTATATAATCACATACCGCGTTGTAAAATAATAAATAAATTCATATAAATATGGATTATTTTAAAGGAGTTTGGTTTTTTTAATTGCAATGTGAGTTATTAATAATAAAATAATAAATAAATCGATGTAAATATTGATAATTTAAAAATAATTTGTTTTTTTTTTTTAATCTAAAATGGATTGATATATATTTCCCTATAGGGTGAGAATTGAGACAAATGTGGTTGTTGGGCTTCATGAGACGTGACAAATGGGCAGGTAGGGTGGGTCGTACTTTTAGGTCCCCTTATACCATGCGAAGGAGGGAATGCAGTACAAGAACATTAGCTCTCAGGCGTACGAGTATTTATAACACCTTGGGAAAGGTAAGTGACAACAGGTTGATAAGCGGGATGAGGAAGGTACCGAGACTTTGGTTTAGTGCTCAGGTTTGGTGGTGGAACTATACTTGGCCTCCTGCTCGACGACAAAAGAAGTGCAAGGGGCGTGACAAAATTGGTGGTTTCTTGATTTTCTTCGGGGAATTGTGGTTTGGTGCATATAAAGGAGGCCAATTCCTGGTTTTCTCGAGCATTACAATGTCGGACTGGGTTGGCAGGCACGGTGTGATGACAAATGTTATTTTTTGTTTATCTGGGTAAGGAGCGTCTCTATAAAAGCTGGCAATTGCATGGTGAGGGCGATGTTTGGGAGGCGTCTTGTTTTTTGACAATGGTTGTCCTCCTCGTGGTAGGCTCTGTACAATGGACTAGTGTGGAGCGGAATGTGATGTCGAAGCTAACGACGCTACCTTTATTTAGGTTTGGTGCACAAGAGGGCAGTAGTTCACTGCAGCAAATGGGGCAGCATATCCGACGAAATTGGGTGTGATTGGATGATGACAGATGCATCCTAATCCTCAACGGGGGTGGTCTAACCTCCCAGTGTAGTCAGGGACGGGGAGGGAGGAGGTCCTTGCTTTGGCAACCATGGTGGATGGAAGCGGGAGTAAACTAGTGGGAAAATCTCAGGGTGAAGGTTCTGGAGCATGCGGAGGGCGGGGTGGTGGACTTCGTAGTGGTTGACGAGGTGGCCAGAGTAGGGGGTATTTGAATCAATGTGGCGGCAGTAGCGACAGAAAGACACCCCACATCTGTAGAAATTCACAGACTTTTGGCTCTCGGAGAGGTGGTGGGCGTAGGAGGGCTCAGGTAACTACAAATGATGGCCGTAGCGACACCCCAAAGCCACAAGGATTGTAGCACTGCTACTTGGAAAACTTTCGAGACCTAATCCAATCCTTGCTGGACCGGGTAGATGCGGTAAAATGAACCAGTCGGGAAAAGCACGATGAGGTGATGGCTACATTGGAACACGCATTATTTCCAGTTCCAAGTTAGGGAGCAAGTGGTGGTAGTCTGGCGGGGACAAAACCATCTAGTGGATAAAGTGGAACAACTAGAGACATGGATGATGCACTTCAGAGGGCAGATTCAGTGCTCTTTCCATCCTCCACCTCCTTCAGGAACTGCTCCAGACAACCTAACTTTAGTCACCTCATACAACTAGTACATGTCTTTTGGTTTTCTTTATGTTTTGTTATTTTATTGGAGTCTATGGCCCTCTTATCTGTGGACACTGGAATTATCATCCTTTTTGTACTTTTGTCACCTTCTGTAGATCATGGTGAAAAAACCCGACCGGGGTGAGACCATATGCTTTTTGAAGTCTCGTATGTATATCTTTTTTACTGAATGAATAGAATGTTGACTTACAAAAAAAATTGATTGATATATATTATTTATTAAATTATTTGATATATTTTAATTAAAATTGTTATATAATTATTTTCTTAAGTGAATTTAATATTAAAAAAAAAATCAAGTAATCGCATATATTTCATAAATTGAATTTAATGATGATTATGATAATGATTAACACTAATGCAGTTTATCGGACCTTAAGAAAATAAGAAATTAATTGTGATTCCTTAAAAATTTATTTATATGATAAAAAAGAAGGGAAATATGTGCTCCAAGATCATTGTAGTTAGGATGACTTAACAAGTCAAGAAGATTGGTAGTGTGGAAAATGTTTTGGAAATGAGAGTGGATGTGAGTAAGAACTGGTCAATTTAAGAGAAAGTGATTTTCATCTTCCACTCTCTTAGTATTGAAAAGGTGACAAATTCTCTCGTCCCAGGGAGTTTTAGGAATAGACAACTGGCTGGTTTCACTTCAAAGCATATGAGAATTAGCTCGTATCCTTGCAATGTTCATTTTTTTCTTACCACTAGTCAAGACAAAGAGATAATTTTGGTTAGCAAGGGTGGGGTTGATCACAAACTTATAATACCTTAGCTTCCTTTTTCCCTCCAACTCTTTATCATCCCACAATTTATCCTTTAATTTGGAGGTAATAGTATTTTTTACACTATCTTTATTTCCGAATATGATCTCCTCCTTTATCCCCCAATAGTCAAGCCAAGACTGTGGATCCTTATGCCATCCACGCTTGAGGTGGAGGCGAGGGTTTTGGCTAGAGTTAGAAGCAATTTTGGGAAGCCTCTTGGATTCCATGTTGTAAAGATTCTTCTTATACATCAAGTACCTAAACATAGCCATGCTTTCAATGGGGGAAAGGCCAACTTCAATCAGGAGGATGTGATAGGGAATATTTCCTTTGATATTGAAGTTGTAGGTTATAAATTTCTTTTGAATCATCTTGATCTTTCTCCACAACTCTCTGGATTTACTATAACCCCAAACTTCACATCCATATAAAATAACAGGGGTGACGAGATTCTCAAAGAGGAACCTTTTTTTACTCTAAATCCAAAGACCAACTAACTTACAATTGTTTTCAAGCTTATAATAAGCTTTCCAACTTGACCAATAATCATTTTCTCAATGCTATAATTCTAATTGAGTTGATGATGGATGTAAATACCTAAAAAATTGTAAAAAGAAACTTTCTCTTGCAAGTAATTGTTATCATAGACAGAATCACCATGGTCAATCTTTTTGGATTTAACTGTCATGACTTTAGTCTTGTCAGTATTAACTTTCATACCCATCTTGGAGCAGTGATCATGAAGAGTCTTAAGCTGTTTGTCAAGGTCATCATAGCTTCTAGAAAGAAGAACAATATTGTCATCATAAAGAAGAGTAATGAATATACCAATAATGTCGGGCCATTGGAACCTGCAGTTTCCAAACACTACTCTAGATTATTGATGTAAATGAAAAAAAAGGTATGGGATAGGGGACACCCTTTCTTAACCTTGATATTAAATTTAATTTCTTTAGACCACCCTTCGTTGGTCTTAAGCTCGACAATAACAGTCTCATAGAAATGAATCACAACAATGCTCGACTCAAGAGGAACCATGCTTTCTTCAATTTTTCCATAGCTTATCCTGAGAAATAGTGTCAAAAGCTTTTCTAAAGTCAATGAAATAACAAAAAAGTTTAATTTTACTATTGTGACACTCCTTGAAAATGATCTTGAGAGTGACAAGATGGTCGATAATTGAGTGATGTCTCTTAAAATCAGTGTTCCATTTAGCTTTTTTACCATGGCTTTGAAGCTAGAGGCTAATCTTATTTTCTAAAATGAGCTCATATAAATTAGCTAAGATGTCGCTAATCATAATGGTCTTGTAGTTAGAGGGAATTTTTTCTCCCCACTTTTAAAGATAGGCACAATAAGGCTTTGCGTCCAAAACTTAGGGAAGCCATGCTTTACCCTCAAATTGAGAAGCTTATGGGGATGAGAGATGAGTATAGACCTCCCCATTTTGAAGATTTCAGCATGATAACCTTCAATATCTTTAACTTTCCCATTAGCGAGCTTTTTAATCCTGAGCTCCATGTCTTCTAAAGAAAAAGTATCCTCCTTAATAAGAATGTTTAAGATGATGCCCATGGTGTACAGGAGTCATACAAGTTATTAAAATAGATGTCCCAATTCTCTAAGGGGATCAAATGATTATCTTTTGTTTTACGAACAAGCACATGGCACAAAAAATTCTAGTTGCAACTTCAAAAAGGTGAAGAAGATGCTCTTGTCTCTTATCGATATAGGACCTATTCTTCCTTTTGATAAGAGCTTTGTATGTACTTATATTTCTGAGCTTTACAATTTAAGGAGGAACATCTCTAATCGCTTTCCTGGGAAGTTCATAGTCCTTATCATACCAAGGGTTAGAAGTTTTGTTATTCTTTTTATACGACACCTCGATGGAGAATTCGTTAATGGTAGTGGAAAGGGTACTAGTAAAATTGTAAATTTAATCAATGTTATTATTATATGCCAAGAAGCCTATATCCCTCTTTAAATCCTTTAAGAAGATATCTATATTACTCCTATCGAAACCAATATGCATTTGAATTTCACAGTTCTCTTACATGTGGCTAGTATGCATGACAAAATTGCGAGTTAAGCACATGGTTTATGCTTGTTGAGCAACTCATATATGATAATGATTGTGTAAATAATATAACACATTATTATATTAAAAATTTACATCACAATGTAAAAATAATAAATAAATTAACATAAACCTTAATTATTTAAACAAAATTAGGTATTTTATGATGTAAAGTAATTTAATATGTATAATTAAGGTATTTTCTGATGTAAAGTAATTTAATATGTATAATTAAAGGTATTCCTGATGTAGTAATTAAAATGTAAAATGTTTAGAAAAATTAAAAAAAAAATCAACATAAATTATTATTTTTAATTATATATAGATGTAAAGAGATTTAAATATTAAAGTAAAAATATTAATGTTTCATGTATAAAGAAATGAAAAAATATTAGTTTATTTTATTTTGGATAATCATTAAGTTAATTTGTAAGGGAAAAAATAAATAAATTTTTTTTTTATAAATATTTACTTGATGAAAATAGAAAATTTATCTAATATTCTATTTTTTTTTTTTTCAAAAAATAAAATTATTTTAATTATTTACAAAGTAAGATAATTTTTAATTTAATTAAATTTAGAAAATATAATGGTATTATAAAACAAATAAATATTTTTAATAATTAAGTATTTAAAAATTTAATTAATATTATTATTATTGTGTTGGTGATCATTATACTTTCTATTCTTATTATTATGATGTTAGTGATTATTGTACTTTTTATTTTTTAGTATTAATTCTGTTTTTTACACTTAATATTTGCTTTTGAATCCAACAAATACTTTCTATTCTTATTATTATGATGTTAGTGATCATTATACTTTCTATTTTTTATTATTAATTCTACATTTTACACTATATTTACTTTTAAATCCAACAAATAAAATCATATGATGTATTATGTATTTTCCACGTTATTACACTCATCACATATTTACTTAGTGTTTGCTTTTGAATCCAAAAATTAGAATCATGTGATATACATTTCTACATTATTACACCCATCAAAGAGTGCATATCCACATTATTACACCCATCAAATAGTGGACATCCATATAATTGTAACATTATATTGGCATATAAGCATCAAATAGTGCACATCGATATAATTGTAAGAGTTGTGCACATCGATATAATTGTAAGAGTATATTGGCATATCCACCATTTTAATGACACTTATGACAACTTCATGGAGAATTTTGGATACATTTTCTTTATAAATCCCCACTTGAATCACATATATAATGTTTTTGAATCATAAACTCTTCCTAATGTCATTTCCTCGTTTATCTCTACATCTAGTCTTGACTCTATAAAGCACTATAACGATTTGTTATTGGTTTTAGATGTAAATTGTAATAACATTTGAAAATTATTAGCAATATTATCTAGAAATATATAGGTCAAATCTCAATGACAAATTTGAAGAGAAAAAAATTGATATTGAGCAAGTCCAAGGAAATAAGATCATAACTCTTTTTTCATATTTATGTTTAATTTATCTAAAAATATCTAATATTTTGAGTCATGCGTTTTGTTTTTTTCATTTGAAATGCTTTATATTTGTGTCCTCTGATTATGGGAGTGTTATAAGGTTATTTGAATATTATTTGAAAATATTTTTCATCAGGTAATTTATGGTATGTTTATTATTGCAATAAATATTTAATGAGAATATAACTCATAATAATATTATATATTAATTTGAAGAAACTTTAATGTATTTTATAATTAAATTGTAATTAAGAATTATATAAAAATAAACATTGTTTAACCAAACAAAATTCGAGATTACAAAACATAAATTGTAATTTTTTTATTCAATTATTTACATCATAAAATTTTTACTTATTTATGGTGGAAAATCATCCTCAACTTTTTTATTCTATACTTACTTATGTATCTAATCTTTCACTCTCTTCTCCATACTATTTCTAACAAAATTAACATGAGCTTGACAATAATTTGTAAGTCAATTTTTTTAGAATGTCCCATAATTTTCTTTCTTTGTGCCTCATTTCAATCCCCAAAGTTAATGAAACATCTACTTTGTAAACTTTATACTAAAACATCATTTTTCCATGCTTGATGAGATTCTTAAACAATCAATGAAAAAAATAACATATACTCCAATATAGAATTCTATAACATAAAAATGATGTTGTCTATATGGGCTAAAAAAACTAAGGTAGTTGTGCAAACAAACAAAATACAAAGGCATGTGAAGCATATTGAGAGACTTGGTCATGTTGAGTGCCTAATGTTGGAGTATCTTAAGGCTGACACTGCTTAGCTTCATCTTTTTTCTTCTCCTTTATCATTTCCAAGTAGGCGAAAGGATCGTTGCGCCCTTCAGGCAGCTAGTTAGGATTCTCCCATTCAATTACACAACCATACGAACTTGCACCAGGTCGAGAGGATTCTCCAATGGTAGCTTGAGTAGCATTGTTAGGAAATTGAGGTTGGTTTTCAACCTTTGGTTCAATTTTCTTGCGGGATAGGGAACCACCATATTCTAAAGGAATTTTTTGTTTTTCCTGCATCATTAGAGGGCCTATGCTAAAAGGTATGGCTTGCTTGGTGGAAGAATCAAAACCTCTGGAACTCTCCTGTGAGCTAGTGGACACGGGCATGAGTGGGATAGGAGAGAAGTAGATACCAACTAACCTTAAGAGGTTGCGAAGATATAGTCAGGTATTGTTAAGATTGGTACAAACCTCTGCCATTCTACTGGTTGAGTTAGCCCTGGCTTCTTCCATGGACCAAAGGTGGCACACTAACAAGTTTCTCACAACCTAGTGCCCATCTTCTAGATGATGACGCTCTGCTTTCACTGTTATGACCAAAATACATATGGGGGGTGGAATATCTTGATCAAAAATATCCTCTACTAGGTTGTGCCCATCTTCTAGATGATGACACTCCTACGCTTTCATTGTTATTGTGTGGTCTAAAATGCAGATGCAAATTAAAGTTTAATTTAATGTCAACCCGGGAAGGTAAACTTAGAAGTGCTTATCTAAAATATATAGATCTAGAAGGACTCCTAATTTGTCCAAGATCTTAAAATCCCCTTACAGGAACATATTCATTAAGATCTCTTTCAATGACTAATCAAGCCTAGATCTAACAATTGTCTGAGATCTATGATTCTCTTACAAGAACATATTCTACAAGATCTCTTCCAACATTAGAACATCTAATAAGAAATTAAAAGCTGAAATGAAATAAACCTAGATCTAATAATTGTCTAAGATCTTACGGTCCTCTTACAAGAACACCTTCAAATAAGATCCTTCCAATATTAGAACATTTAAGAAAACTTGAAAGCTGAAATCAAACAAAAACATAAAGTAAATTATAAATAAATAAGCATGCAAGTGAGGCCATGGGGGCCCTCCATAACTCCACAAGCACACCACTTTAATGGAGACTCAGATGTAGAAGCAAAATTGAAGTATGATCCTTTATTTCAGAATTCTAAGATTACAAAAACTTCTAGATTACAAATGGAGGAGATTGTACTCCTATTTATACAATGGGTTGAGTAACAAACTCATAATGATCATCCACTAATCTCTCTACTTTCCCAAAATATGATCCCACAAATCTCTCAAGCATTTTTAACTGCTTTCCCATTATTACAAAATATGATCCCACAAATATCTCAAGCATTTTTAAATACTTTCCCATTATTAAAAAATATGATCCCTTTGAATCTTCCATAAATATCTCACATATCTTGGATAAGATATGCCAACCAAATCCTCCATGATTTTCTCCTTAGGAATTGGATAAGATATGCCAACCAAATCCTCCATGCTT
>APFE030628360.1:0-25502 GCA_000404065.3 Pinus taeda | reverse complement strand
TCTGTCCTATGTACATGAAAATGAATTTATAAAGCTGAGCATGAGAATGCCCGCCTCAGCTAGATCATGAAAATGTTATGAAGATAATGTATTGTATTGTATCTTATTACAGGTCACCTTCCAGTTAGAAAAACCTCGGATCCTCATGATAAAGCATTTCACCCAACATCAAAAGATTTTCGACCTCATGCTTTAGGGGGCAACTGTTATAGACATATTTGGGCATTGCAACCCCAATCATATATGTCCATAAACCAAGGGCTCCTGAGTCTCTAAAAGTGTTGTTTCACACCCTAAAGGAACAAGGTTAGCTGATTACATCATCTCCCAGAAGTTCTCCATGGAAAACTTCTCAGAACTGGTCAAAACTGGACCATACAGATTGCTCAGTGCTAAGGGTGCGATGCATCTCGCCTGCGACATGCAAAAAGTGTGCTGCATACTGAAAAGCCCTTCTGTAGGGTTCGATGGGTGAGAGTAGACAAATGGCAGAGACAATTTGCAAGGTGGATGATCATGGAATCTTCCAGAAACTTCTCCTGTGACACTTGCCTCTCTGAATTCGCCCAGGGATGAGTAAGAGATCATGAATCTCCAAGTGGAGCCAAGAACTATCAGAGAGAGGACACTAATCAAAATCCCAGAAGCTGACTCACCCCCCTGCAAATATCTATATATGGATCCCTCATCCCAGAGATCCAGAGGTTGGAATCTTGTATTTTTGTAAGGAAGTGTTGTTGGTTTCGTTGTGGAACATCATAGTGTTGGGTGATCTAAGCTTTTCATGAGGTGAAGAAGGGCTTTCATGCTGCGAGGATGACGCTAGGTCAGATCAATGGGTTGTAATACTCTCTTCTACTCTTTCTATCAATAAAGCTATTTAAGTTTTCCCCCACATTCTTGTATGTTTGATGATATATGCATTTGTGTGGTCAATATATATCTGGTCCTATATTGTTTATGATTGTAGATCTCTGTGCTTTGAAGGTATTATGTTGCTTTGACTTTACAGGTGCTCTTTGAAGCGGGGTAAGCAAGGAAGGAGCAGCAAAGACCTGTTAGAGGGGATAGGAAAAAAGAAAGGAACCAAGTGAAAGATTGAGATTGGTACTCTCTGCTTCTCTCTCATCTACTTCTCATAAAGGAAAACTAAAATAACTTTAGTTTGTTTGTTTCTAAGATAGCTACCCATCTTAGTAGGACTAGCAACTCTGAATGGACACTGGATTTCCCGATAACACCAATGAATATTCCTTTCTTTCTTGAGGGCTCTAACTTTCTTCTCTTATCTTTTAGTATATGAATATAAATATGGAAACCAAATATTCTTTAATTACCAACCTGAGGTTTTTGTCCGGTGAACACTTCTTTAGGAGTGTTGGCTTGTAGAATTCAATGAGGACTTCTATTTTGGATGTACACAACTTCCATAGATTCTTCATTGCATAAAAACATAGGCAAGTCTTGATCCACATCATTGTCTTAACAAATTCTTCGATGGTTCTGTTATTTCTTTCAAAAACTCAATATTTTTGTGGATTGTAAGGTAATATCAACTCCCTCTTAATCCTTTCTTCTTTGAATAAATAAACGATCTCCTTGGAGGTATATTATCGACCATAATCATATCTCAAGATGTTGATCTTATTTCCTTTCAAATTCTCTGCTGTAGCCTTAAATTCTTGAAACTTGTCAAAGAATTCATCGTTTGTCTTCATAAAGTACATCCATGTATTGTAAGAGAAATCAACAATACATGTTACATATCACAACTACCCTCCAAGAGATTTCACTAGCATCATACCACAGATGTTAGAATGGACTATATCTAAAATTTCCTTAGATCTACTTTTGTTGTTTCGAAATGGATTCTTAACATGCTTCCCAAGAACACAACTTTTACATACTCCTTCCTTCTCTACCTGCAAATATGGGACACCTACAACCATCTGCTTTTGAGATGACAAATCTATAAAATGAAGGTGAGCATATATTATATGCCAAAGCTCACATGGATTAATCATATTATGTATAAGTTCTTGAGTAGGTTGTTTCAAAATTCTATACAACCTCCCTTCACAAACTTCAATTACACTAGAAAGATCTATATTGGAGCCCTTGGGCCATACAAAAAATTTGCATCAACAAATGCTACTATATCTCCCTTATCGTCCAAGTATGAAATGGAAACCAAATTCATTTTCAAACTTGGTACATATAGTATGTTGTTGAGATGAAGTTTTTCACCTGATTTCAGTTCAATAGAGGTCTTTCCAATACCTTTTACTACATAACTGTTATTGTCTCCAAGTTCTACCTTTTGATATATTCTTCTTTCCATTAGGCTTGTGAGGTTGTCCTGATCTCCCATCATGTGCCTTAAGGCACCATTATCTAGTAGCCAAAAATAATCTCTATATGCAGTAGAACATGGAAGAGCAGAGAAATAAAATAAATATTTGGTACCTGAATATTCATTCTTAGGCTTCTTTGGAAGTTCATCGATACCTCTCATGGTGGCATGTTGCTTTCTCTCTCTTTATATCATTTGATATTTGAGGACAATCATGTCTAAAATGACCAAATTTGTGACACTAATAGCATTGAACTTTTGACATGTCTCTCTTTCCTTAAGGAGCAAGTCTTCTTCCTTCATTTCTTCACTGGGATCCAAACTTCCTTGTTCCTCCTTTTTAAAACATGTTTCATAAGCTTGAGAGTCGCCTTCATCAGAACATTGAATCCTTCCTTTTGTTATGAGCCTTGATTTTTCTTGAGAACATGAATTCCATAGTTCTTGAAACTTTGGAACTTCCTTTCTAGCACATATACTTGAGGAAAATGAGTCCGATGAATATGCTAGACCATTAAGTGTTGTAGTAACTAGTTTATTTTCAGAAATGACTTCATCATTTATTGAAGTTGATCTCATAGTTGAGATAGCCTCATGAAATATGAAGATATAATATCATTCCTTGTCATCTTAACATCACAAATCTCATTCTCCAAACTCATTTCTTGACCAATGTTGTTGATAGTGTATAATCCAGTGGGGGAATCATACATATGATTTGAATATTGAAGACTTGAAACATAAAGAATCAAGTTATCTTTGATAGATTCCACAATGATGCTCATAGTTGTGATTTCATCCCTCTCATATTTCCTTTTTCCTTCACTATTTGAGGATTCAATGACCTTTCCTTTTACAATACCCAAGAGATAATTCTTTGCAAGGATAAGATCAATCCTTGTCTTCTAAGCCCTAAAATTTGTAGCTCTTTCCAATTTGTTCTTAGACTTCATAGAGGAATCCATCATCACATATAAGCAAGTAGATTGTAGATATAGGTCTTCCTCAAGAATAATCTCTTATTAAAGCTTCTTCAAGAGTGATACCATGTTGATTTTTCAAGTGCAATAGATTCAAGCACAAATTTTTGAAACACTGATAATTACTTCTAATGATATAGATCTTCTTTTAACAATTCCAGTTTATCATTAAGAAATTACACTTCATAAATTCAACCATAAAAACATGAGGATAGTAGATATCACAATGCACAAAGAGAACACAATATTTACCTTGGGAAAACCCACTTGGCGGAACAATCAACAACCTTTTCCTTAGATAAATTCTTCAATTCAACAAGAGATACATATAATGCTGCTATTCAACTATGACAGCAAATTGATCAACAAACTATGTTCAATCCTAGTCAAGTAACCCTTAGTTAAGTCAAGTCAATTCAAACTTCTTCCCTGCAATTTTGGCCTTCCAGAATATTCCCAGAAACTCGCCTAACCAAAGTTTTAGCCTGTCCAAAAACTACTTCTCATAAAGTCACATGTGTGAGGTCAAGAGAGAGAGATATATGTTAAAGATGACTTTGTCATTCTTCTCCTTCTTTTGGACACCTATAAATTATCTTGGTTTTGTGAAATCAAATGTGCCCTTGTGGAGGAGGTCAAATGCCTTTATATAGTGTCCTGTCTTCAAGAATGGATGTGTTTCTTCATTAGATCTGATTTGATTAGTTTGGAGCCAACATTCAAAATTTTAATTTTGAAATTTTCTCTTTTAAATCCAACATGAATAACATGTCATATATAAATTCTTTCAAGGGACAAACAATGAAAATTACATGAAGAACATGTCTTAGATTTACATTATACATTCCAAGGGAAAAAATATAAATTATGAAGACTAACCATAGCTACAAAACTCAATAGATGTTAGCTATTCCTTCCTTTGTCCCAATGTACTCTACCTTGATATTCTTTTCTACGACTTATTCCTAAAGAAATTAGTATTTTATAGGAATATGTTTCATTTTGCAGTGCATCACGAGATTATTGGAGAGACTTATGGAACTTGTGTCATTAGAGAAATTTTGAGGTCTATAATGGGCTTCCTAGGGAATATTATAAAATAATAGTGTAAATAATAAAATAAGGTTAGATTACATCATCAAATTTTAGAGGGAAAAGAAGAAGAAAACTACTTTTTTCAACTCGTATTTTCAAATTATCTCCCTACGTTTTTACTCAAATCTAGCAGGATCATTTGTTGGATGCGGAATTTAATTCCTCATCCAAGGAGTACCCATGTTGCATACAAGAAAATGTGTTTAAAATCACGTTTTTCATTTATTTCTCCTTTTTCATGTAGCAGGGTCCATCGAAAGTATGCAACATGGGTTATCCTTGGATGAGGAATTAAATTCTCCATCCAACGAGTTCTCCTGCTCAAAATTTGAGTAAAACCGCAGGGATATAAGTTGAAAATACGAGTTGAAAAAGTAGTTTTTATTTTCTTTTTCTTTTTTAATATTTTCTATTTTTTTACTCCAAAAATGGTGAATTATCCCCCATGGTTGACATCATTATCCTGAATCCTATTGGTTCTTGTAAAGTTGATTTTGGTTGTACATTTTTTCTTTGGTCCTATTTTTTACCTCAAAATTTCTCTAATGTTTCATGAAATATAGGAATGGGCTCAACATACTTCACTTGTAGATCTTGTCGAGTTTGCTTCATCCAAAGGACCTGAGTGCAACATGTTTCCGCAATGATGTATTATGTTTCTGTTATAGACAGGGATACTGAAGACTACTTCTTGTTCAACCATGATAGTAGAGAATCACCTAAGCAGAAGGTTGTTCCACTGGTGATTTTTCAGTCATCAACAACTCCTTCCGAATCTTGATATGTATAGGTTGTCATAGTTAATTTGTTCCCTTTTGGATATCATAACCAAAATTATGTTGTTCCTTAGAGATATCTTAAGATCCATTTTACTGCTAAAACATGGGATTCTTTTGGTGTTGCTTGAAGTCTTGCAACCAAGCCTACTACTTGCATCATGATTCACATATGGTCTTGAAGCTATCACATATATTAGGCTACTAATCATCAACCTGTAGAGTCTTTCGTCTACTTCCTTGGATTCATCCTCACTGCTTAATTTTCAAGTAGTTACCATGGGAATGCTTAGAGGTTTGCAATATTCCATTCATAACTTTCTCAACCTTAGGCTTAATGTACTTGGTTTGATAAATGAATATTCCTTTATCTTCCTCATATATTTTGAGTCCCAAGAATAAGGTCAATTATCCAAGTAGATACATCTCAATATCGTTTTTCATATCTTTTGCAAACTTCTACCTAAACCATTGATCATTGCTTTAAAGATGATGTCATCTATGTATACTTCAATGATAGTCAGTCTATCTTGATGAACTTTTATATATAGATTTCTATATGCACTTCCAATTTTGAATCCTTGTTGTTGTAAATATATGTCCATTCTTACATACTAGGCTCGAGTTTCTTGCTTGAGATCGTACAATGATTTCTTTAATTTGCAAACATAATCATCCTTTTCAATTAGTGAAAACCATTCTAGTTTTTCTATGTAGAATTATTCTTCTAACTCTCCATTTAGAAAGGTTGATTTTACATCCATCTAATACACTTTGATCCTTCTCAAGGATGCATAAGCCAAAAACATCCTGATTGCTTCTATTCTAGCTATAGGTACAAATGTTTCATCAAAATATATCCCTTGGACTTGCACATATCCTTTACATACCAATCTTGACTTGTTCCTAGTTACCTGTCCATATTCATTCAACTTATTTTTGAAAACCAATTTTTTTCTAATTACATTCTTGTCCTTAGGTCTTGGAACCAATTCCCATGTCTCGTTCTTCTCAATTTGGTTCAGTTATTCCATGGATATGATCCAATTTTCATCATGGTTGGCTTCTTCAAATATTATAAGCTCAATTGTGGACAACAACACAGGATGCATTTCTTTTATTTATTTTAATTATTTTTTTTTTATTTTTTATTTTTTATTTTATTTTATTTATTTATTATTTATTTTTATTTTTTTATTCTGGTTTGTGTATTGGAATTTATTTAGTTTCCATTCTTGCATTCATATCACCAATGATATGCTTTGATGGGTGATTCTTCTAATACCATCATTTAGGTTCTTTAGAAGGTACCTGGAGATTTTGTTAATTATCTTTTGTTTCTTCTTGGTTGATAATTAGCTCTTATTTTGATAGTTCTTCTTCTTTTCTTCTTTCTTCTTGTGCTAGTTCTTCTATTTCCTGCTCTTTTGAACCTATGGTCCCCTACTTAGTTTTAGGCATTTCATCAACTGCTATATTAATGCTTTCTACTATCTTGTTGTGTCTCATATTACATCATTTTAACACCTTGATTTTTCTTGAATATCCAATGAGTATACCTTCATCTTCCCGTGAGTCCAATTTTCCAACCTTTTTTTCTTCCTAGTTGTATAGAATTTTCTCCTGAAGAATCTAAAGTGATTGACATTAGCCGATATTCCTTTCCATAGTTCATATAGGTTCTTGTCACTATTACTTTTTAATATTCCTTTATTTAACATATGAACAAATGTTTCTACTGCTTGTACCCAAAGGATATAAAATAACTTGGAATCATTCAACATAGTTCTATCTATTTCCTATACAATTTTATTTTCCCTTTCAGCGAATCCATTTTGCAGAGGTGTCTTGGCTATCAAGAATTATTTTTTTATTCCTTTCTCTTCACAAAAGTGTTGGAATTGTTTCGACGTAAATTCTCCTCAGTTATTTTATTTTAAGCACTTGATTTTCAATTCAGTCTCATTTTCAACCATCTCTTTGTAAATCTTAAAGCATTCAAATGCTTCTAACTTATTCTTTAGAAAACATACCCTTGTAATTTTGATGTAATTGTCTATAAGCAACATGAAGTAATTTTCAACATTCAATCCTTTAGTTCTCGTCGGTTTGCATAGAGCAGTGTTTACCATCTCCAATTGTATTGAAGTAGAATTCTCCTTGGTTATGAACTCAACCGTTTCTTGTTGTCCATGCTGGTAAGGCTTACACATGGTGCTTGTCGGTTTTGAGATTTGTAGCATATCTCTCGGTACTTATTTTTATTGATTTTGACTAGATTGTCAAAGTGCATGTGATCCATTCTCTTACGCCAAAGCCAAATTTCATCTTCCTCCACTAAACAAATTTTTTTTTTTTTTTTAATTTCATCCAGGATCTATATGTTATTGGCAGTCCTTGCCGTTGTTGCCACTTATCTACCCGATTCCTTCCTTTTTATTTCACATTTCTTTGAATTGAATAGAAGCATGTGCCCTTGGCCACACATTTGAATCACACTTAATAGGTTATAATTCATATTTTCAATGTTATGTAACCAACTCACAAAACAGAGAAAATATAGATCAATGACTTAAAAATTAGCCTCTTCAAGGGGGCAACCTCCTTTACATTACAAAAATGAACAATTCTTGGATTCTACAAATGATAAGACCTCCTTGGTATATATAGGAGTTTAAGGGGTCACAATATAATCAGAACCTACATAACAATAATAATGTAAGGGCACGACAATAAAAATAGTGGGCTTTTGTGGGGCACAACAATAACAACATGAGGGATACATGGGCACACCAATAACAATAGGGGTCTACTAACAATAACAATAAGGGGAATATACTAGTATTTTAGGGACTTAACATGGCCCTCTCCTTCAAAAAAAGTGTTGTCCTCAACACCTGAGTAGTTTCAGATGGTTCTGTATAAAATTCTCATCCTCCCATGTGGAATATTCAATAGGTACATTCTTCCACTTAATGAGATACTCTGAAACTAATCGATTCTGTAGCTGTCAGGTTCTTGTTTTTGTGACTGCTTCAAGCTCAAATATGTTTTTTTTTCCTTCTTCGTCAAGTTTTGGAAACACTGTTTGAACTAGGAGCTTGTCACTAATAGCCTTCTTTAAACACGAAACATAGAAAACTAGGTGTACTTGAGAAGATGCAGGAAGCTCCAATTTGTATGCCATAGTACCAATATTTTGCAACACCTTATAAGGACCATAATACTTGGGTGATAATTTATTATCCTTCTTATCTTGCTTGAGGGACATTTGTTTTTATGGTTGTAACCGTAAAAATGCCTAGTCGCTTACATCAAAACATCTTTCACTATGATGCTGATATGCATGTTGTTTCATTCAATTCTGCGCTAGAGTGAGGTTATCCTTTAAGAGTTGGAGAACCTATTTTTGATGCTCGATGTGATCTTCCACTGCTTGAACCTTAGAATTTTCCCTTAAATATGATTTGATGGATGGTGGATGATATCCATAAACTTCCATAAATGGGGTCATTTTTGCTGGAGTATGGAAGGAAGTGTTATACCACCATTCAGCTAGAGGTAACCACTTTACCCATTGTGTTTGTTTATCATATACAAAGCAACAAAGATATCCTTCCAAACATTTGTTCACTATCTTAGTTTTTGCATCAGAGTGAGGATGATAAGATGATATATGAGCTAATTGAGTACCAATAAAAGAAAATAATTTCGTCCAAAATTTTCCAGTGAAAATGGTACCTCTGTCACTTACAACAATCTTTAGGTTTCCATGTAGCTTTTGAATTGTTTCCATAAATGCAGTAGCAACTATACGAGATTTAAAAGGATGACATAATGCGCAAAAGTGTGCATACTCGATAATTCTATCAATTACCACCATGATGAAACTATTTCCTTTCAACTTGGGTAAACCTATGATAAAATCCATTGAGACCTCCTCCCAATGCTAATGTGGAATGGCTAAAGGTTGTAACCTACCCGAGGTATTAATTGTCTCAACTTTATTTTGTTGGAACGCCAAACATTCTGCCACAAACTTCTGAATATCAGATTTAAGGCCATCCCAAAAAATTCCTTTTGACATTATGGTAAGTTTATAAAAATCCCGAGTGCCCTTCTAACGGGGAGGTGTGAAATTCCAAAATAATGTTTTGCTTGAGTTGGGAATTCTTACAAAGATATAAGCGATATTTGTACCATAATGAATCATTTTTCCAGCTAAATGTATTAGATGTACTAGGATATTGCTGCAACTTTTGAATGAGTGTCCAAACCTCTTCGTCATTATTCCATTCACCCCTTGCTTTGGTTATCCAATCAGGTTGGATAATAAAAATGGCACAAAGCAATGCTTCCATGTCCTCATCCTTTCTTGAGAGTGCATCTGCAACAACATTTTGCTTCCCTTTTTTGTAGATGATTTCAAATTCATAACCCAACATTTTGTGACCCATTTTTTCTTCTCGTTTGAAGATAATATTTGTTCCAAAAGGTATTTAAGACTATCATGATCTGTTTTTACCTTGAAGTGTCTTCCCATTAGGTAAGGTCACCATTGATTTAGTGCATGTAGTATTGCCAACATTTCCTTCTCATAAATTGGTTTTTGTAAATACTTTCCTTTGATTGGGCGACTTTCAAAAGAAATGGGTCTTCCTTCTTGCATTAAAAAAACACCAATTCTATTTCCCAAGGCATCACATTTCACAATAAAGGATTTTGTGACATCTATAATAGCTAAGGCTGGTGCTTGGAACATTTCCTCTTTAAGACGTTCAAAGGCATTAGTTTCTTCTAGAGTCCAATAAAATGCATCTTTCTTCAGTAATGTTGTTAGATGTACTTCTATTATCAAATAATTCTTAACAAACTTGTGATAATACCCTATTAACTCGAGCAATCCTCGAAGATGCTTTATGGTTGTGGGGATTTTCCATTCCTTAATGACTTTAGTTTTGTTAGGGTCTACCTTAACACCCTCATGAGATACAATATGACCCAAATATTCGACCTCTTTTACTCTAAAGAAACATTTGGAGGTTTTTCCATATAATTGTTTCTCTTCCAATAGTTTGAGCACCCTGTCAACATGTTGAACATGATCCTTCCAAGACTTGTTGTCTATTAATATATCATCAAAAAATACTAACACAAATTTTCCAAGGAAGGGTTTCAAAATGGAATTCATTAAACCTTGAAATGTGAAAGGTGCATTAGTAAGGCCAAAAGGTAGGACAAAAATTCATAATGACCCTCATGAGTTCTGAATTTTGTTTTTGAAATGTCTTAAGTCTTCATTTTAATTTGATGATATCCTAAATGAAGATCCAACTTGGTGAAATAAATTTCTCCATGCAATTCATCCAACAATTTATCAATGATAAGAATGGGAAATTTATCATTAATAGCAATCTTGTTGAGCTCCCTATAATATGGACTCATACGCCATGATCCATCCTTTTTGTGCACCAATACTATTGGAGCATAGAAATAAATTTGACTAGGTTGAATTATACTAGCCTCTAGAATTTTTGCAACCATTCATTCAATTTTACTCTTTTGGGAATAGGGATATTTGTAAGGTATGATGTTTGTATGAACACTTCTTGGAATCAAAAGAATAGCATGATACTGATCACGAATAGGTGGGAGGCCTTTGGGAGTCACAAATACCTTGGAATAATTGTCCATGAATTTTTTAGAGATCTCAAGAAATAGATGATTTTGATGTTTGGGCCTCTAGTGAGCATAATTGTGAAATTATGCCCCATTGTTCTTTCTTTAAAGGCTTTTTCATGCCATTAGATATGATCATATTTCTTGGTTTCCCTATGATACCCCTTAATTCAATTTCCTTTCCTTCCCAAAAAAATTTCAAGAAAAGTTCTTGAAAATTAAAAGCTATCATCCCCAAAAATTGTAACCATTGGACTCCTAGTACAACATCAACACCACCCATTGGAATAGAAAGAATTTGACTATTTAATACATATTACCCTGTGGTTAGCTTGATAATATGGAAATTTACAAAGCAATTTATAGTTCCTACATTTGCAACCTTCACTTGACACTCTGGTGCTGGATATAGGAAGAAATTCAATTCCTTGGATATCTTACAATGAATAAAATTATGGGTTCTACCCAAATCAATCAAAATTATTCCCTTTTTCTTCTTGATATATCCTTCTATCTTGAGAGTTTGAGGAGTGGTAATTCCTAAAAACACATTACAAGATATGGTCAGATTCATTTCTTCTTTCTCTAGTGTTTGTTCCTAGTGTATATCCTTTTATTCTGATATTTCTTGTTCCTTTTGTTCCTCCTCTTCACAATCTATGTAGAATGATTTCTTCTCAACACACTTATTACCTTTAGTATATTTTATATCACAATTATAACAAAGCCCCTTTTCTCTTTCTTCCTCTAAATGTTGTGTTGTCAACCTTATAGGTTGTGGAAGATTAGGAGCAACAACGCTTCCATATTTATAGCTGTGAGTGATAGACTTCCTTGTTGGCATAATTTTTCTTTCAACTTTTCTTTCCACCCTAAATTCCTTCTCTAATGAATTAGGTTCCCAAAGGCAAACCTTGTGTTGGATGTTATCCTTTAAAGTCCCTATGAAGACATAAATCCTATGATCCTTTGGAATATCAGTTACCCTAATATTCAATTTTTGGAAGTATTCAATGTGCTCCACCATTGAACCCCTTTTCTTTAGATTTATCAATTGGCTAAAGAAGGTGTTGCTCTTTGTATCTTCATAATGTGCTATCCTTTCATCCATAAAAATTGACTAGGTTACAAGTGGTTTACTAGAACAAAACTACCTATATTATACAAACTCATTGGTTTCTAAATATAAAGATGCAATACATTTCTTTTGTGAGGGTGCACATCATGTAGATCAAACTATTGCTCCATCTATAATATCCATGTTACCAAATCCTTGCCATCAAAATTCCTCATATCAACCTTTGGAATGTGGTAGGTCTTCAACCCAAAGTTAGAGTCTCTAAAATCATGATTAATATTCCTTTTGTTCTCATCATGAGTTTCATGGAATACCTTGTCGTCATTAGGAAGCATTTCTTGTAGAAACTTTGTCAAACCTTCCATTTCTTCTTTTAAACCATCCTTCAAACCTTCCATTTTTTATTCTAAAGCATCCATGTTCTCTTTTAAACCATCCATATTAACATTTATCATCGCTTCCAATTCATTGTTGGTTACTCTTTGTGAGAGTGAAATTTGTTGCACTTGGTCTCGTAATTTTGATATATCATGTTGCATTTCTTCCTCTTCTTCGTGCGTCATAGAAGAGATTTCTAGTTTCTTACTAGGTGTGTCCATTTTATAGTTTTGAGGATTTTTTTAATAAAGCAATCATATCTATGCTTCTCTATTCCCTTTGAATCACTTCAAACTGATTTTTCAAACAAAAGTTATGCAAAAATTTAAAAAATTACACACATTTTCTTGTTTTTTAGGAGCTCGATATTGAAATTGTTGTATCTCTATAATTTCGGATCTCCAAGGTCTAAAATTTTGTCTTGTGGTATCCCTCTAAGTCTTTTTTCCAACCCCATAAGTCAGACAAATATTGGATTCTTCAAGAAAGAGTTATGTCCAATCTCCCACGATGACCTGATTATCAACTAGTTCAATAGAGAAAACTTGCACGAAGTGCCACATGTCATTATTTCAGCCTTCAACCCTGAAAATGATACACAAAAAACCAAAGTCCATGTAATTTTAGGCAATTTTTACAAAATTAAAATCTGTCCCTCGGAGATAAAGTTATGACGATTTTCGCTATGCCACCTTTTTGAGATTATGGAGCCTACAAAAGCCCTAACTTCCTCGGATCATGTCTCTAAAAATATATAGAGCCAAGATCTAAAATTCGTACAAGAAGTTTACCAATATTTCAACTCCATGTGGTTGAAATTTTAGCTTCTTAAGCCTCTTAAAAAAAAAAATTATAGCAAAAATTCCAAGATGGCCTATTTGAAGAAGCGAAATCCTAGAATCCAAAGCTCTAATACCAAATGGTATGCAACCAACTCACAAAGTAGAGGAAAGATAGATCAACAACTTAAAAGTTAGCCTTTCTGAGGGGGGGAACTCCTTTACATTACATAAAGGAACAATTCTTGGATTCCACAAGTGATAATACCACCTTTGTATGTATAGGAGTCTAAGGGGTGACAATATAATCGGAGCCTACATAACAATAATAATGGAAGGACACAACAATAACAATAGTGGGATTTTATGGGGAACAACAATAATAACATGGGGGATACATGGGACAAACAATAACAATAAGTGGATACTAGAAATAACAATAAGGGGAATATACTAGTATTATAGGGACCTAATATTCAATGAGTAAAACATTTTTTGCCATGGTATCCTTGCTTCCAAGCTTGACTCCACCCTTTCCTAAAATTTTGGTTAAGCCATCATTTCCAAAAAAAACATATCCATCCCTTTCCATTTTCAAGGTTACCAATTTGCCTATATCCCCTGGCATGTGTGTTGAATAGCCAATGTCAACATACCATTCACTTTTCTTGCTTTGGGCTTGTAGAGAAATCAACAATTTTCAGCGTTTTTTTTAATAACTTTTGAAAGTTCTTTTGGAGGATTGTTGAAATCATGCTTCAACATATTGGGAGGAATGATCAAACTACAATATTTTGCTAAGTGTCCAAAATTGTTGCACTTGTAGCATTCTACTTTATTAGTGGATGATCCAAAATTGTTGTAGTTTTGGTTATAATATTTAGGAGGCTTTCTAGGATAGTAATTCTTAGAGTAGTTTCCATAGTAGCTTATATTCCTAGCATAAGCCTTACAATTTACATATTTTTGCCCAATATTGTTGTAGGAATAACATAAACCAAGAAAGATAGTTTCTTTCTTGAGAGTGGGGCATCTTCTATATGGTGCATTTCTCTGGAAGACTTCTTCTTAACATTAGGGGAATTTTGAGGTCTAAAATGGGCCTCCTAAGAATAATGTGCAACCAAAATAAACTTTATAAGAACCAATAGGATTCAAGATGATGATGTCAACCATGGGGGTGGATTCACTATTTTTGGTGCAAAAAGGTAAAAAGATAAAAAATAAAAATAAAAAAATAATTGTTTCAACTTGTAGTTTCAACTTATCTCCTTAAGGTTTTACTCAATTTTCGAGCAGGATTACTCATTGAATGCAAAATTAAATTCCTCATCCAAGGAGTACCTATGTTTCATATTTTCGATGGGTCCTGCTACATGAAAAAAAAGATAAAAACATGAAAAATCGTGATTGCAATCACATTTTTCGTGTATTTCTTATTTTTCGTGTAGCACGGTCAATTGAAATTATGCAACATGGGTACTAATTGGATGATGAATCAAATTATACATCCAATGAGTGTTTCCGTTTGAAATTTGAGTAAACCCATAGGGAGATAAGTTGAAAATGCGAGTTCAAAAAATAGTTTTTCTTTTTTCCTTCTAAAATTTGATGATGTAATCTAATCTTATTTTATTATTTTTGCTATTATTTTATAACTTCCTTAGGAGGACCATTTTATACCTCAAAATTTCCCTAATGGTCCTCTCCACTACCGGTTGTTGATTTCATGTTCTCTTTATTGACCGATCTTGATGTTTTATTGGTTGAACATTCTCTTAGAGGGCTTGCCTTCCTCCTTCTTGATAGTACCCTTGATGACACTTTCATAACTCTTATGTTCCACTTCTTTCCCTATTGTCATGGAGCTTGAACCCTTCCTAGGAATTTAGTGAACCATCGACTGTCATTTTTTTTTTATGTAATCTAGTTCTCGCCTCAGCTCTAGGGCTAGACTACTCTGTAATGTATATTTTCCAAATCGAGTAATACAAGAGAACCACCATGATTTGCATACACAACGTTTAGTTTATCTTTGATGTCCATTTGAAGTTCTGAGCTTTTTCATTCCTTAGAAGGGGAATCGGCTGATTAGCTAGGGCCCCACCAACTCAGATCGTTTACCCCTCTCGCTTTCTTTATTCAGAAAGAAGGTGTGGATATTTCGTTTGCGGCTGTGTGATGTTATAGTTTTAATATTTATCTTTCAAGTCTTGATTTAAAATATATTTTGTAGCTAATGTGTGAAACGAATCCATGGTTTGAGAGTAGTTGTGTTTATTTTGCTTATGAAATAGCTTTCTTGCATTTCCTTTACTCTCATTCTCTGTTTTAGTTCGTTTTCAATCAGATCGTGCAAGGAACTCCTTCCTACACCAGTGCATGTTGTTGCCTGCACTTTGGTATAGTCATTCGTTGTAGCAAATAGTGAATCACTTACCTGCATATTATTTACAGTTATTTCACAAGTGAATGATCCATTAATTGAGTAACATTCTTTAGTATTAAAAGTTCATCTTTAAAAGATTTGGAAGCAGATGTATCAAATTATCATATTATACTTGCAAAGAACATAAGCATTTTGGGTGAAGTACCAAAGTTGATTAACACATGCAAAATACTTAGGCTACTGTTTGATTATTTTAAAGTGATTTTATTTCATGAATTTTATTTCCTTTTCAAAGTTTAATGAATTGAAGAATTTCCTTTTTCACAGAGAATTTACTTCAAAATTTCATTTACAGTTGCAATTCTTTTTCAGCACATCTTTCAGTTCTTTCAAAAGTAATTTGGAAACTGAGTGAAGGGAACTCTACCTCGGTGCAAGAGCAAGTCTCTTGTCACAGAAATAGTGTGCTCTAAGCCCTGATGCTTAGATCACCTTCATTCAAACATAAGTCTTCAGTAAGAAAGGTCAAATATACCCTTAACACAGAATTACTGTACTTGCACTAGTGCAAGTAGATTGCAACAGTGCAAGGAAAGGTTGTTTTTGTGAGAGGAAGATCAAAAGGAAGATAGAATTCTGCAAGGGCCCACTTTTCAGACTGTTTATTATCCATCTAAAGATGAACATAGCATTTCATTCCAAAATTTAAGATTGTTTCCGTTATGTGGAATTTCTTTACTTGATTTACTTGCAAATTGTCTTTTACATTCTAGCACTAGAGTTTCTTTGGTGTTAATTACCTTTCCAATTGTTTTCTATCTGATTCTGTAAAGCATTTCCTTTAAGAAGTATGATTGCATATAGGAAAAGTTCATACCATTTCTGGCATTTCTTGTGCTTCGTCTCTAATTTTACGAAACCCTTAGGTTGACAATTAAATGTTGAGGAGTTTGCTCAGCGCAATTCCTGCACCTAACATTTTGGCGTTGTTGCCGGGGAGGCGATTTGAATTAGTAAGAATTTTCCATTTTTTGCAATAGGGGTAAGTCTACTATTATTTTTTCTATAGTTTGCTTCTATTGTTTGAAGGAATTTATAGGTGCCGATTTTTTTTTTGAAACTTGCAGTTTTATTTGAATTTTGTTTTGTCATTTTTTGAAATGAATGCCTAAAAGAGGTAGGGGTCTAAAGCCCACTAGGGGCCAAAGAAACACTGACAAATCTGAAACCAAAACTCATTTTGGGCCTTCTTTTCAGGCAAAAATTCCAAACAAACTCAGACTCATCACGTAGGAATAGTCCACCTAGGCCCTGGTAGCAATGGTTCAAGTGTGACACAGCCCATAAAGGGGAAGAAGGAGACTATTGGAATCCATAGTTAGCATTATCAGCCTATTAAGAGTGGTTCGGGTGGAAGAACAACAATGGAAAATATGGAAGACCATGCAGAAGGAAGTGGTGAGAATCAGGTAAATGAGGAACAATCCACTTTCGGATTCCCGATTGTGGATCCTGATACATAAGTATAAATGAAAAACATTTCACCATCAACTCTTCCTCATTTTTATGGTAAGATACATGAAGACCTAGACTCTTTCTTATTTGAGTTTGATAATTTGTGTAGGAGTTATGATTATTCATCTGATGCCCAGAATTTAATGTTGTTTCCTGCAACCCTCAAGGACGCAACACTCTACTAGTTCATGGGACTAGTAGGAAACACTATATCTTCTTGGGAGCAAATGAAGAGAGAATTCTTGTCAAAATATAAGGAATATTGTAAAACTAGAGATATTCAAGATGAAATCTTTACTATTGTGCAAAATGATGATGAGACTTTAGAGGACTACTTGGAGAGATTCTTGTATATCCTTCAAAGGTCAAAGCACAAATTTGATCTAAGTACGATTAGAACCTTGTTCTTATATGGGCTCACTAATGATGCTATAAATAATTTAAATCTGTTAGGACAAGGGGATATTGCTCAAAATAATTTTGATCATATATGTGACTTGTGCAGGAAATTCTCGAGGAATCAATTTAGATCCGGTAAAGGAATTCAAAATAAAAACATAAAAATCGAATCTACTGATGCTATGATTATTGGATTAGAAAAAAAAATGGACAATATAAAAATTGAAATAATGAATACTGTTAGTAGACAAATAAACTCTTTGAAGTTTTAGCAGAAACTTCTAGAAGAGCAAGAGATATTATCTATTTTCTGTCCTAAATGTAGAAGAAAGCATCCTTTAAGATAATGTCCTCTAGATATTAAAGAAACTAATAAATGTGCAATTTGTGCAGATAAACATGCTACGGATAAATGTCCCTCTATACAGGGGCTGAAAGCTGTATTGGAGGTGGGACAACCTGAAGCCAAATCATTGCATGCTATGGGAGTAAGAAGGAATTGGCCTCAAGTGAGTGCAGGTATGGTTCCTGAACCTCCACCACATTTTTCTGGTTATAATGCACACTCATATTCCTATCCTAAGACTGGTCACTCTCAGCATTGGTAACATGGGAATAAATATCAATATGGAAAACCCTCTCAATTTTGGCAACAAGGATGGAGAGGGCCAAACCATTCACATCATTCACATAATTCCTATCATGCACCTATGAAATCATACCCTCCTACATATGCACCTTACCCAATGCCTTAACCATCATTTCCTCAACTGAGTCAACCTATGCCACCATTACCATTACCTCCACCATTTCGACCTTCTCAACTGCCTGCTCAACCTTTACCCAACCCCAATAATAAAGCAGTACAACTGATACATTCTATGACCCCACTTTCTTCATCCATATTTCAAACTATGCCAGTTGGAGTCAATGATCTCCAATTGAGTTCAGGGAAAGTGGTAACCTCAGAAAATCAAAAGCAACCCATGGTGATTATTGACGAGAGAGGAGAGGAGGAAACTCCTTATCATTCTAAAAAATATTACACCATTCAGCCTATCCCTATACATTCTGAGCCCCTGTCATCTTCTCCCAACTGACCTCCCTATCTAGAGAGGTTAGTTGTGGAGAAAAAAGACCCCATTCTTGAGTCTAGCTTGGCTTTTGAGCTTAGGAACATTCCATCAGGATACCTTTGCTCCAAGCTATTAAAGAGATCCCCATCTGTACAAAAATAATTAGGGAACTATGTCTCAAGAAGCCAGGAAGGAAAAGATTGGAACCCCAAACCATTCAATTTGTTGGTAGAGCAGCAGAGTTAATGACAAGATGCTTGCACATGGAAAAATATACCAACCCCGGAAACCCTGTTGTCTCTGTTCAAATAGGTGATGTTCTTGTCTCCAATGTACTTATAGACCTAGGGGCAGCCATTAATGTTATGACCAAGCAAACCGTGGATCAACTTGGATTGGTCCATATTCATCCTACTCCCATTTTGCTTGGATTGGAAAATAGATCTAAAATCAAGCCGGAAGGAGTATTGGATGATGTGGTCGTTTCCCTGGATTCTTGGGAATATCCTGTAGATTTCATTGTGCTTCAGCCAAAGAACCCTATGGGATGGCATCCCTTAATCTTGGGACGACCATGGCTTGCTACGACCGATGCTTATATCGGATGTCGTTCTGGTGATATGTATATTTCCCATGGAGATTCCAGAAAGAAAGTCATCCTATATCCATTGGCTAGATCTATTCAGGAGCTTCAAGACACTTTATGGTTAGACTACAATAGTGATGAGGAGACCCAGCCTGTTTCCTTGATACATCATAATGTTGAGTCCTTACAAGAGGGTGAAATTCAAGACTTTCTAAACAATATAGACACCATGCCTAATTTCGAGTCGTTGAGTCATGTTTTTAGTCTAGATTTTCAGGAGGGATATGACTCTCTACCTCCATCATCACCATCTCTAGTGGCACCTTTGTATACTCTTGAGCCTAACACTACTTTTGTTGAGATTAGTCCAGGTAAATACTTGTATATCAGTTCAGACTTGGACCCCTCTTAACGAGAGCAACTTGTGAATTTTTTGTGGAACCATCTTGATTCCTTTGCATGGGGATATGAAGATATGAAAGGCATCCCTCCTTAAACTTGTACACACCATATCTATATTCAAGATGGAGCCTGACCTATCTGAAAACCCCAAAGGCGAAGGAACCCAGCTTTAAGGATGTTGTAAAGGAAAAATTGCAAAAAATCTTATATGTTGATTTTATCAATCCCATTTCTGACAGCCAGTGGGTCTCTCCATTAGTCTTAGTCCCAAAGAAAGATGGGGGATGGTGCATTTGTATTGATTACAGAGAATTGAATAAATCCACTCTCAAATATTACTTCCCCCTTCCTTTCATCAATCAGGTACTCAATACCCTTGTTGGTAAGAAGTACTTTTCTTTTCTAGACGGCTTTAGCGGATATAACCAGATACAGATAGCACTCGAGGATCAAGACAAAAATACTTTTACGTGTCCATGGGGTACATTTTATTATCAAGTGCTTCCCTTTGGGCTATGTAATACTCCGGCTACCTTTCAAAGGGCAGTCTTGGCTATTTTTGCTAACCTTGAATGCGTAGAAATCTATATGGATGATTTCTCTGTGTTTGGTGATTCATTTCAGGAAGCCCTTAAGAATCTAGAAAAAGCGCTTCTTCGCTGCCAAGAAGCTCATCTTGCCTTGAGTGACAAGAAATGCAGATTAATGTGCAAGGCGGGAGTAGTTCTTGGCCATCTTATTTCTGACAAAGGTATCCAGGTTAACCCTGCAAAAGTAGAAGTCATTTCGAGTCTTCCTATACCTAAAACTCAAAGGGAAGTGAGAGGTTTTCTAGGACATGCGGGCTACTATAGGATATTCATTGCAAATTTCTCAAGGATAGCTACCCCCCTTTTCCAAATTTTGGCTAAAGATAGTGAGTTTTCTTGGTCCACAGCTTGCCAACGGTCCTTTGAGACATTGAAGGAAAAATTAGTTCAGGCACCAGTATTGAGAGGACCAAACTGGTCCCTACCCATTTCATATTTCCGCTGATGCCTCAGATACTGCTATAGGCACAGATTTAGGACAGGAAGAAGACAAACAATATTATGCTATTTATTTCATTAGTAAAAACTTGTCACTCGCTGAACTCAATTATACGGTTACTGAGAAAGAGTTTTTGGCTGTAATTTTTTCCATTAATAAATTCAGACATTATATTACAGGATATGAAGTTTTTGTACATACTGACCATTCCACAATAAGATATTTGATGAATAAACCATTAACTAGCGGTAGAGTGACTAGGTGGTTTCTATTATTACAGGAACTTAATATTACCATTGTTGATAGACCAAGAAAGTCAAATGTAGCTGCAAATTATCTTTCAAGATTAAATAATACTGGTGAAGCAATTACTGTTGATGATGATTTTCCTGATGAACAGATTTTTGCTATGTCAACAAAATCTCCATGGTTTGTTGACATAGCTAACTATTTAGTCACCGGGAAATTACCACCTCACTTATCCGCTCATGAAAAGTGTAATATCATTCAGAAAAGTGTTGCATATTCCTGGATCCAAGGAGACCTCTTTTATAGTGGAGTAGATCTCATTATCCGTAGATGTGTAAGAGAGGAAGAGGTGTTTGATATCTTAAAATCTGCCCATGATGAACCTTTTTGAGGTCACTTCGCCGGTAAGCGGACTGCATACAAAGTATTACGAGCTGGCTATTTTTGGCCTTTCTTGTTCAAGGATGCCAAATAGTATGTCAAGCGATGTGATAGTTGTCATCGAATTGGCCAACCTAATCCAAACAATGAAATGCCTTTATGTCCTCAGGTTATGATTGAGCCTTTTGAAAAATGGGCCATTGATTTCGTAGGACCAATAAATCCTGCATCATAAAATAAAAAACATATTTTGGTTTGTATAGATTTTGTTACAAAATGGGTAGAAGCTAAAGTTGTTTCTTTAGCTACTAAAAGAGTTGTTGTTGATTTTCTTTTTACTGAAATCTTTACTAGATTTGGTGTGCCTAGAGAAATTGTTTCTGACAATGGATCACAGTTTATTTCTAATCTGGTATAGGGTGTGATGGAGCAGTACAAAATACGGCATAGGAGATCTACACCATAGCACCCACAAGCCAATGGTAAGGTGGAATCCACGAATAAGGTAATTGAGTCCATCCTCATAAAGACGGTAAACATCCACACAAAGGATTGGGCTGACAAATTATCGGAAGCATTGTGGGCCTATTGAACCACTTGGAGAAACAACATAGGACACACACCATATGATTTGGTGTATGGGAAACAAGTCCTCTTGCCGATAGAATTCCAGATCAACGCTTTTAGGACTGCAGTCCAATTGGGACTAGATCTCTTTGAAGCACTGCAGCAAAGCCTTCTGTTAGATTCCTATACCAATAGGTTTCATTTTTCATGATTGGCAGTGGAAGTGCTAAATATGTTCATCCCTGCATGCTGCAGAGGTTCCATATTTTGTATACAGGCAAAGGAAATTAAAAGATGAAAAGAGGGTATGCCTTAAAAGAATAATCAAAAGGCAAGAAAATCAATTGGTCAGAAAAAATAATGAAAATGAACCCCAAACCAAAGACCAGGAAAGTGGCTAGTTAAAATGCCACTGCTATCTTGTTTTGCAAGATTACCGTGTGGAGGTACTGCTGCTCACTTCATTTGATGGATGGCCCAACAGTTCAATCTGGACCATGCCATGTTTAAATTGTTGTTGTAGAATAGAGAAAGCAATACCTGTCCAAACAGTTCAAACTTGGCAGATGGCTAGCTAGGTAGAGAATTTAAGGAGCCCAACTGCTTAATCTGGGCCCTTGGAAGAGATAAAGGTACATTTAGATAGGAGGACAGTCAAAAGAAAAAGGGACAATCAGGGTTTGCCAGTTCAAGTGCACCCAGTGCAAAGGAAGAAAAAATGTTAGGTGTATTAGGCTAGGTAGGTAGTTTGAGGTTGCAGAAGCATATTGGTAATCACTTGTGGTCTTGTCAAGAAATACTTATCTCACTTATGGCATTAGCACCGTGGCAGTTGTTTGGTGGTACAGCAAGGAAGCATGACTAACTTCCCCTTTCATTTCCTCATAAATCATTCACTAACATCCCCTCAAGAACCTTGGGATCTGCCCAAAAAGTCCATTTTCACTCCATTCTTGTTAAGAACCAAGTTGACATCTGAGTTGACTTAGTGAAAAGAAGCCACATTTCTTGTGTAAAATTAATCTTTACACAATCCATTCATCTCCCTATGCTTAAGTTTCCATTTTATAAACTTAGCATACATTCATTTCCTTTTTATTCCATATTAACATCTAACCCTATTATCCATCTCCCTAAATCATTTCCCCTCCCCCTATTCTACAAAAAACTATATAAAGACCCCACAAACACTAAATATTCCTCCCCATGGCAACTATAGCTATATAAACATAAGTCGGGAAACCTTAGGTCCATTTGGGACCCATTGTTAGCCCCTCCGCGTTCGCTACCCTTGGGATTTATTTAACTTCTGGTTAAATAAATAACCATATCAAACCCCCTCCCACACATAAAACCATACCATTACCCTCTGCCCATACACATTATTATGGATTTCATTTAAACACTTGGTTGAACGAATAACTATACTCCCGTGCCAAAACACATTAATCTCTAACCTAAAGTCTAAAACCCACTCATAGCCGCGAATAATCAACGTTTATCGGGCGCGCGTTTCTATTAAACCCCGATCGCTTTGCCCTCCCGTCCACCATAGGATCGGCCCTCCCAGATCCGACGGCCCTAATGAATATCGGATGCCCCTTTGTAGCGGTATGATAGTACCCGATGGTCGACGGTTTCACCGTCGTACACCGGGACAGCTGTCGGCCGCCTATTACATCAAGCTGCCCCTGACACATACCACTAGCATACCAAAAGCGGTCTGACGCAAACCGCTTACCGCCCTCCCTGCTTGCCTACGTCACCGCATGACGATGCCGCCATGTCGCCTGCCACTGTGCTGTACCTGTGCCATGTCACCCACTAACGTCATCACCCTGCCACCGTGTCATGATGATGTCATCATCCATGTCACCCACCACATCATCTTCCGTACCCGCTACCCGACAAAAATACGTCATGATGACGTCATCCGAAGAAAGCACCAAATTTCCAAAGTTTGGTTAAAAGTCGTGAAAACGACTATTTTTGGTTTATTTCTATTTTCGCGGTGTAAACGATGTGCATGCATTTTTCCGCTATTTTTACTCCCGGAGCTTCTACAGCCTGTCAAACTGCAATTCTGCTCCGCAGCAGCGCTCCACAGCTCAACCTGTACCTGTCAAGTGCCTTCAGCGCCCTGCGAAGAGGTATTTATCCGCATTTCACCCGAATGCCCTGTTTTTTCTCTTCTCTGTTCAAAATTGCTGAAGGTACCTGCATTTTATCTCCATTTGCACTCCTACCAATCCTCCCATGTTCGACATTTTTTATTGAGCTGGTAATTCATAGCAAGCCTGCAAATTTCAACTAATATCCTCTGCCAACAAGCTATTCCTACACTCTGTTCGCCTATATTCACTCACAAACTCCACAAATCGCTTAGACTTTGAGTTAAAATTAGCCAAGCGCCCTGTTCCGATTAATTACAACCTATTTTCTTAAAGGGGAACCCTCAGTTTCCTTTTCTCCCTGCAGACTTGCCCCCCCTTGGGCAAAATTCAATACAAGTCCTCTCGGCATTCTTCCTACAGAGCCTGTGAATTGGCAAAATTGTGTGAAGAAACCAGTCAAAGTGTTGTAAATTTGTTATTCATCATAAACTGAATACACAGAAATTGGTTTGGGAAAGGAAGTCAGTTTTCATACTGCTGCCAATATCCTCTGAGCTTAAATTCCACTTCCTATTGTTGTTTGACACCTACATTGTAATCCATACCAACACTATCAGATATGGAGACTCCAGTAGCCTTGAACATTGCTCCTTTAAATGCTCCACATATGGACTTAGAGTGGCTGCCATTAGCAGATAGAGACTTTCAGATCAGAGATATGATGGGCCTTACTTCTCACCTCAAAGATGTGGGCCAATTCAAACACAATCACAGGAATAACACTGATGTTTTAGGGATTTGGCAATCCAGCATGCCCATCTATTACCTTCCAGAAGTCAATGTGCTACCTGATTTCATCCACCTATGCCATCCACACTATGAACCCACTCTGAGGGCAATTCTCAGTCCAGATGGGTCTGTGCTCTTCTATATCACTCCTCAAGCTATAAATGAAATGTTGAACTTTGAGCCTCCTCAGACTCTGGTTCCCCTCACAATGAAACTCTTGCTGGATCAGGGTCCAAGGCTCTCCAAAGCAGAAATATCAAGAGTTAGTCAGTTGTTTATGAAGCCAGAGTGCCAATATGATCATCCTCCTCCCTATCTTCAGGTTTCATTTAATGAAACAGGCAAGCTCATGGCGGACATGATTTCATACATCTTAGGATGCAAAATAGGAGAATTTGTGGATGAGACTGTATTCTTTCTCCTAACCATATTCACCCCAGGGCAGCCCCCTGCTATCATGTATGACTATGCCACATTCATAGCAAACAAGATACATGAACAATTCATGATGATGGAGAGAGAAAGAGTGTTTAAATACACTTCTTATATATACCACTTGCTGCTCTACTATCACCCAGATAGTTTCAAGGTTCCTCTCAGGAGATTAGACCCAAAGGGGGAGAGGAGATATGTTGTTTATTGGAACTCAGTTTTCCATGAAGTCCACCATTCTCCATACACATATTGTGAGTTTATTGACCTATTCATTTACCCAGCTACTTGCCTATTGATGGTGACTCCTCCTACCAGGCTTACTGCTGAAATGCAAAGGATCTTGCATCTTTCTAAGGGCTACAACATTGGTGATTGGTACTTCTACCAAAACCACACAGTAATCAGAATTTATGGGTGTGATTTGTCTCCCTATAAGCTGCCAAGATATGTCCC
>APFE030628358.1:0-10689 GCA_000404065.3 Pinus taeda | reverse complement strand
TCTTAAATATCCATTTGCAACCAACGGGTTTCTTGTCTTTAGGCAACGGAACGATATCCCAAACGTCATTGTCATACATAGATTTCATCTCTTCATTCATGGCATTAATCCACATTTGAGAGTTAGAGCTTTCCACGGCTTGTTTGATATTAACAGGATCATTTTCAAACATGCCAATGTCAAACTCATGTTCTTGAAGATATGCATAATCCTTTGATTGTGTAGATCTTTTCTCTCTAGTAGATCTCCTAATTGGCACAGGCTCTAGATTTTCTTGAGGTTCATTTACAACTTGATCTTCAACAGGAGGAGGAACATTATTACCAACTTCTGAATCTCCCACAGGCCCTAGGCCATCAACATTTGTCATGTCAATGTGAGGGTTTGGGTTGGGTTCAGGTCCATTTGTGTTCTCTATTCCATGTTGAGTTTCTAACTGAGTTTTTTGGGATGATGAAGTTTGCACATTGTCAAAAGATGTATTTCTAAACGCAATCGGAATTTGAACAAAACTAGGACTTTGGTCCATAGTCTCATTCGCATTCGTCTCTTCTTCTTCAAAAATATAGAGACGTCTAATTACAATAATTAGGTTGGACATGCGTGCATTATGATTATGATATCAAATACTGTCAGCAAGATTACGTTTATGTAATGATTAAATATGCCAAATAATGTGATTAATTAAGTTATGGCATTAAACGTATTTAAATAAGGATTTGGATACAAATACATATAGAATAATGTTAATCAATTATAATTGTTAATGGACCGATTATAATTGATTGAAATAATAGCAGTAATATATTTCTTGACAGCCGAAATCGGCTGCCCTAGGATTGGGGCTGAAATTTAGCTGTCAATTGACAGCCAAATTTCGGCTGCCCTAGGATTGGGGCTGAAATTTAGCTGTCAATTGACAGCCAAATTTCGACTGCCATAGGATTGGGACTGCTATAAAAGGGCTGAGTCTCCAAGGCTTGCAATCACTCAAAAAAATTAGTCTGCTCCATTGAAGACTTGATACTCTATCAAGGATTGCCAGAGAAAAGGATTGCAAGCTCTTGGAAGGATTCAAGAGCCAACAACTCAAGTCAAGACCAGGAGCTTTAGAAGATGGAAAGTAAGTTCTGCTGTGCATTGTTTTCAATAAGTTCCACTGTGCATTATTTTCAATTTCTTACAAAGGAGTAGATCTTGGTTAGGGTTTAAAGTAATTAGGAAAACCCATAAATTAAATCTAACAAGAGCATTTTCTCCTCAGCTTCATTCAAGTCTTTTTAGACCTTTTTTAAAATGCAATTGAGCCCTGTGCGTCATTAGTTCAGTACTCACCACGCTTGGTCTCTTTGCCGAATTTGTCATCAATTCGATTCTTGAAAGATGTTCTTGCAGTGTCGAGTGCCGGTTTTTAGCTAAGGTTCTCTCGGTGAATTTTGGTGAATCTTTTCTTCATTGAGTCAACGGTTGAGTCTCCGCAAAAATTCTGGCGGTGGAAAATAAGCCCTTCGTGGCATCTCGCCAATAAGGGTCGAGACATGCACATTCATGGTAGAATTCAGAGTAAACTAAAGGAAAAATTAAATTAGTGTTCAATTTCTTTCCAACTCGAGCTATTGACAGAAATTTCGGATTTTTTTGGCATGAATTTCGCTTGGCAGGGTCCGCTCATGTAATCAAATAGAGGGTGGAGAATCGTAGCAGACTGGTATTGATCTCTCTTCATTTCCATCCAATACCAATGCCCACCAAGAAAGAGACCTAATTTGTATTAGATAGCCACATACCTGCACCTCTGTTTGTCGAAGGATTTAACCAGGGCAAAAAAATACATTACATATTTTGAAAAAAAAATTGAATCATATAAATCCTTCAACATTAGGGAGGTTGTTCAAAAGCGGCTTAGCACTATTGACATGGATGGAAAAACATAATAAATATAGGAAATCATTTTATCATATTCTTTCAAAATCACATCGATTGAATATCAATCTAGGTTGAGTGAGGAAACTAAGGTGAACAAGAGAAGCTCCCATTTAGGTCTCTTGCTTAGGAGTCAAAGTTGCATATATTTTGGTTGTTTTTAGAGTGATGGGGTTATATCACGGAATTTATTTTATGGTACACAATTGCTAGCATTTTGATTCCTTTAGAAGGGCAACTAGGTTTGAATTTGGGTGAGCTAACTTAGAAGGTTGTTTGCTAGGTTTTCTTTTTTACATACTTGCAATGGGGGATTTTCGACACCTAGCAACTCGAGTTTCATGCCATTAGGATATTGTCAATGAGGATAGATTCAATTGGGAATGCTAGTTCATTTTGAGCTAACCTTTAGCAACAAAAAAACTAAGGGCTCTCACCTCAATAAAGCATTAATTGTCCTTCTTGATACCTAATTATCATTTTTTTTAGCTTATCATGCTTTAAACAAGGTGGGAATAAGGTTAAAAGAAATAAAGTAATTGTAGTTATGATCTATCATTTAGTTGGTATAGGATTTTTTTTAATATATATAAAACAAATATGTCGTTCATTGTAATCACAAGGAATTGCAAAATGTGGAAAGAGAAAAAAAAATTCTCCAATTTATATGAACAAATAATTCAAGCAAGGAGGAGAAGATGAGGGGAAAATGCTACAAGAAAGAAGCTTATTATTGAACTTGGATTTGATACCAAGTTTAGGGACCATCCCTATGATACCATTTTGTTTTAACACCCACAAATATTGTAATTAAATCTTGGAATGCAATCATAAGAAAATAAGTAATTTCAGTTTGAACTATGCATTTACTAGCAATATCCATTACTAAGATCACGTAGTACTTTAAACACCATCAAATTTGGAAGCATATATATATTAAGGAATTTACATCAATAGTCCCTAATTTACAATGCAATCCTCATATCATTCACTTTTACATTTGGTATCTATAGATACAACAAAATCATAAAATAGAACATCTTGAATACAATAGGTATCGTTCACCCAAGAGTGGAGAGTCAATCTTGGCCTTGCCGCTACTTGCACTCCCTTGTTGTTGTCTGCATTCATGTGTGGAGAAAGAGGCGTCGTGACCGAACATTGATGACTCACCGGTTGACTTCCAAGCCTACTTCTTGGGTACTTTTCTTCCCCACAGACCCCCGAGCTGCAATGGGGCTATATAATAGATGAAGAATGCTAGTTAATGGAGGTGAGTGCTTTTGGCTCAAGAGTCCCCTCTCTGATGACCTGCACCTCACCAAAATCACTATAGATTTATAGTAACTCACAATAGCATTATCTCATCCATCCAACCGTAGGGAAAAAATCTCCCTTGCCCATAGCTTGCTCCTTATTTTATAGGAGGATTGACACTTGGCACTTAATGAAAAAATGACTATTTTTATTAATTTAAAATTTGGATTATTCACCCACCCATGTGTCCTCCTCTCACAAAGGCTCTCTTAATTTATTTACTTAAATTTTTATTTAAAAATAATATTTTTCCTCACACCAACATGAGTCACTATTTCTTCTCCTATTTGTCTCTTGATTCCCCCTTTATGTTCCTTGATTTGTGTTCATCACTCAAGTCAACTAGTAGGTCTCAGATTGATCCCCCAATTACCCCCTAGTTTAACTCAATTTTACTCTTAGATGGAGATCCTTGTGTTGGCTCTTGCCATATGGAGGTTCTCTCATGAAATTAAATTTCTCTAATTAAATTTATTATTCTTTATTTTCATTCTCCACCTTATTTTCTTAATTATTTTAGGATTAATCTTTCTAATTAACACTATATCTCTTCCCCCACTTAAAACACTTATGCACATTATCTACCTAAGGCTTTCCAAACATGGGAAGAGTAGAGCTCTCAAGTGGTCCAATATTTTTATTTCTTCCTATTCTCCCTTTACCCCAAGTTTTATTCTTGATTTAGATAACTTGGTTCTAAAACCTCACTTACCACATTATGTAAATTAGTATGATTATCATATCTTAATTATATTTTAGTAGTTTCCTCTTGGTGCCAAGGGTGCTAATTTGGTCTTGCGCTTCAAGAAATTCCCTTCGAAGTTCCAAGGGTGCCACACCAATCAGTTTCTTCTTGATGCAAGGGTGTCAAGTCAATCTTCCCCTTCAAGAACTTCCCTTGAAGTTCCAAGGGTGCCACGTCACTTTCCCTTTAAGCATCCAGTGACTACAAGGGGAAAAAATAGGTGTGACGACAGAGACCGCTATCCTCTCCTATGTTGCCTATTATAATGAGACTAATTGTGTTGGGGATAAGGAATCTTCCTTGATGTGTTCCCCCCAGTAAAATCCTCATGAGTGGCCAATCTGGGGTCTACCCCCACGACATCGTGATCTTCAAGGCAAAGGTATCCCGAAACCTTCTAGCTTAAGTTATGGTAGGAGTGCTAGCAGGTAGAATCATGGATGTTGTCCCACCCCTCCCATGAAGTTTCATCTATCTGTACAACTCCATCAACCATGTGTGAGTCATTCGGTCAAGTAACTAACCTGTGCCTGCAACCACTATCATGTCATTAGAATTCACAACAGAATTGTAAATTGAACTTTAAAAATATCTTGAGACAATAATATGCCATTCAAACCAAACTAGAGGTTTCTGACTCATCACATGCAAGTGCATCTTGGTGGTCTCTTTCCACACTCAATAATCATCAGTAGCTATTTAATTAATTCTCACCTAGGGCCCTACTAATGTTATCTAATTAATTCTCCTTTATCTTTCATTTTCATCATTTTACTTAAATACTTAGCATTACCATTAATTGTTTTGGGATGTTTGAGAGTGGTTCTAACATCATTAGATTACATATGGAGAAAGTAAAATTTTAGATCCCACTCAAAATCCAGCAAACTAACGCTTTTTAAGATTTTGGGATTGGGGGGATTGCAATGTTTCCGTTGGATTCTATCATGTACAAGGGTATGGAACTAGCGTTTAATCAAGACCATCAAGCCCTATATGTACCTTGATGTTAGTGGCATTCATTGTTGAACTCCTCTGTTATGACCTTAGTAAAAATGTACCCATCACTCAAATAAAATCTCAATTTGACATGTTAAGTTTTTTCTATCTTATTTTAATGCCTAGAGGGTGATGATATTGATGATGAGAATCCCAATATAGGCAATGATTTTGATTATATGTAGGTATTTATTGTAGCATGAATTATTTTTTTACACTAGAGGTCATCCAAAGCCTCTTTGTTGATGTATTTTTGGTTCAGAGATGTACTGCACTAAGTGCTATTTTAGTTATATGCACTCTTGCTATATAAATGAGAACTTTTGCATATTTGGGTATAAATAATTTGGCTTCATATAGATGCACATGAATAAATATGCTTTTCTTTAATATTTGAATATTTTATGTTTTTTTTGGTTGAACAGTTTTTTGGTCCAGTTTTCTTTCTGGTTTCAGTCCCGTTCTTACGAGTTCCCGATTTGGGGGGTCAACTAGTTCAAGTCTGACAACATTGCTCATGATCATCACTTCGGATCAAACACCTACAATATTCTTGGGGGGTCAACTAGTTCAAGTCTGACAACATTGCTCATGATCATCACTTCGGATCAAACACCTACAATATTCTTGACTGGTACCTGAGAGAGACAACAAGGAAAACAACTTTTCAAGTCCAAAAACAAAAACTCTTAATCTCTATGTCCCATGCTCCTAAAATTTTGGGTATAATTTTGCTTGGTCTATCCTAAAATTTTGGATATACATTTGCTTTCCCTGGATCCAGAAAGATTTTAAACTCTATTTTCGTGCATTTTAAGTTAATCCCTAAAAGAAAAAACAGGTAGTGTGCACTGAATAAGCTAATGACTATACCAGTAGGGCCACACTCAATAAGTTAATGACCATACTTGTAAGGCCGCACATTTTCTTCAGGTTAAGCAAAGGTAAACTAATTGGTTTCGACCGTACCAGGCACAGGAGGAGAGAGATAATTTTACAAAAAATCATAAACATGCCAACGTCCCAAACTACGATGAGGACGTGAATATATCATAGGCATAGAGTCATGTTTAAGCGGTGGACTTCACTGGGTCAAAATCAAAAACTTGAACTTACACAAACTTATGATTTAACCTTGCCACCATTGTAATGCGAAACTGCATCGACATTTGACTGAATTAATTTTATTTTTGGCGGGGCGGGGGAAGAAGTGGAATGTGGCCTTGATACTTCTTTCTTGATTCAAACTATATATCATACCCTGGATTGCATTTCGAAGGCCTGCATTTAAGGTTTTTTTTAATATGAAATCCATCCCGATGCGAAGCCAATACCTTATCAACAATACATAAAAATGGTCTCTAAAAAGATCCGCCAACCAATCTAGCGGCAGCGCTAAAACAAAGGCCCGGATGAGGGCGAATTTCACAGAGAAATTGTGAATGGAAGTCCGCTAAATCGGTGATAATTTCAGCGTATATCGTAAAAATGCAGAGTTAAGTTGACTACCTGGGTTTTTTCAGTTCGTTCTGCTTCTTCATTTTGTGTCGGCTCCTGTGATCAGATTAGGGAGAGCGTAGAGCAAATCCTTCTTACCCAGAATGCGAAGAGTCGAAACTGCAATTCGATACTACCAACTTCTCGAGTCCAATCGATGCGCTGGATAGAACGTGAAAAGAGGTTATAAAGGAAAATAAGATTCGGAAATAAAGATTAAGAAATGAGGTTCAGGGTGATTTTTTTCTTTTAAGTAAATGGGGTAGCTCAATCCAATTGTGTCTGATTGTGTTATGAAATATGTAAAGTGTGTTTCAAAACTTAAATCCATAAAAAATTGTGTGAAATTTCAAAAATTACTTAAAGTAAATTATATAATTTTATTAAATTTATAAGTAAATAGAATTTGAATTTTTACTTATAAAATTAAATTGTGATTAAGAGTAGTGTTTGATTTTATATATGAGGTTAAAGTTAAATAAAAGTATATTATTTTAATTAGATACGGTTTTAATAATTATTTAAAAGGATATTGATAGACTAATTTAAAAGTTTAAGTAAGTTTGTTTTTTTTTTTAAAAGGGAAGTAGGCTAATTGGTGAAGGTCTAAAAGTATATGGTAAGAATGAGAGTCTATACTTTTTTTTGTATTCAAGCTTTTGTGATCCATAATGAATTAAACAAAGTCTTTCAGTAGAAATCACATAAGAGAATTTTTTGGCCGACGCGTTTCGAACCAACAAAATTAATCACAAATAATGTATTTTATGTGGTAAAGTTTTTTTAAAATAATTGTGAGTAATTGACCTATATTTGTGGATAAGAGTGAGTGACAGTGAACATTTGAGTTATGATGGGATTTTTCATTTTTCAAAAAGAGTAATAATTGGAAAAAAAAAAATGAATATAAACAATTGTAATCAAGGGTAGTATGGTTTTACGTGTGGAACTTGTTAGCACTTCATAGTTTTCCTAGGTTGAGGAGGAAAATGCAGAGGTAACCACAAACCTAATTTGGACCAGAATCTAGCCCTTCTACTTGTTTACAAAATATTTATAGAGTCTATCTCAAAAATATTCGAACTTGAAACAAAATTTATTACAAAAATAATATCTACTAAAATGATGTAGATATTTCAAAAATATAACTAAATAGTAGCAAATTTTGAGCTAATTTAGATGTTTTCTACACACTTCGAGGATTGTTGTTGTTGATTGTAGCTATAATTTTGCACTTCTGTTGACTGCTCCTGATATTTAGGATTTTGTTTCCCTTTTTCTATCACTGGCCACTAGAATTCTGCTTGATTTACTCGATGAGCTCCAGTCGTTTATCCCGTCTGTTTTCACTCGAAATAGGGAAGTTTACCATGTTTCTAAATCTTTCATCCACCTTTGTATATGTTTCAAAAGTTGGTTTATTAAGAAACAGGTGATGAATTTCATGCTGGATAAACAAGTCATATTGTAAACCTTTAATGAAAGCTTGTCCACTTAGTATCCCTTTTACTTTGGCAAATTTAGATCTATTCATAGCTATGTTGCACAACTTGTCCTAGCAAGTTTCTAATGGAACCAATTTGCCATTAGAAGCCCTCAAAGGTGGAAGCCCTTTCTCCTGCAATAGTTTGAATTTCCTGTTGAATCTTCTCACCTATAGCTCTAACTCTTTACACTTGTTTTCTAGCTATACCATAAGATTTTTGTTTGATAGAACTCTTTTTACCTCCATGATTGTGTTTGTTCTATCCTGAATTTGTAGTTCTTTGAGCTCATCCTTGGTTTTTGAGTTCAAAACCTTGATGATTATGTGTGCTTCTGTTGGCCTATGTTCGATCTCAACTTTTGTTTGTCCAATTATTGCTTGACATTTTGTAACAACTCTTCCTGCGCAAATATAATTTGAGGGATGACCATACCTCTGTGATAATAGCATTAATATTATACCATATGTTTTGCTTAGCTTCTACCAATATTTGTACTATTAATGATTGGTCTTCATACTTTTGAAGTTGTTGAGTAAGCTTCAATTTTTTCTGCACTTCTCCTAAATATGCATTGTCAGCATTAATTATATTATCTTCCATTCTTTTCAATGTTGCTAACAATCTTTCATTTTCTTGGTTGGTCAATGATAAATCTCCTAGAGTTTTCACTAATTTTTCAAAGGAGTCTGCAATGGTTGACTTTGTTCCTTTTATTAAAGTTGTTTCTGTTGTTTGTTGTATTGATGTACCTATGGCTGCTAACTATTCATTTTCTTTCAAAAGTATCTCCATATTTGTCTCCATCTTGTGAATTTGAACATTTTGCTCAACTATCAACTTGAAGAAATTTTCTTTCTCTAATTCCAGCTGGGTAATTTCTTTGGTCTATGGGTGCTCTATAGTTGGAAGCTTAAGCTGCTTTCTCAGAGCTTGAATATCAACATTTTTGTTTTTTATCATTTCCTCAGCTGCTTTAATGTCACTAGGATCATATCCTAGCTTAATCACCAAATCTTCAAGAGCTTTAGTTCTGGTGTCTTTGGCCAAGGATGGCATTCTTTCCATCTTCAGTTGTGAATGAATTTGTTCAGAGAGGTTTGCAGTTTAGAAGTTGTCATGGCTGAACTTGTTAATGTTGAGTATATCATCTCGCCAGCCTGTTTATGCAAGTCAGTCTTGTCAATTGCATGAATCTTCTTGGTGTTAAAAGCAAAGATATGTGTTTTGTAATCTTCTAGACTTTTAGGGACTAGAACTGTAGGTTCCAAGAAAGCTAATTGGAACTACCACTTCTTTGTGTCAAGTGTAGACAATAGTCTATGTTGGGTAGTAGAAGTCTGCTTCTAGAATTCTGACTAAGTTGTGACCTTCAATGCTACATTTTTCCTCTTAATCTCTTTGTACCTAGCAACAATATTTTGATGTGTTGCAATATGAGAAGCAGAAGCCTCAGGAGAATATTTTGTTTCTTCAATATGTGCAAAAGTAGTGGGAAAATTTGCTAGAACAACTGTAGTTTGCTCCTATGATCCCTTTTCTTATGAGGATTCCTCATGAGTGTTTGTTTTCTTTCTTCTCTTGAAAACTAGGAAGTCTGCAGCTTGAGATTCTGAGTCTGTAGGAGACATACTTTCCCTTGACCTCTTAGTTTATTTTTATTTTGAGATAGGATTTTGTAGGGATGTCTGACTAACAATTTGTTCTTCAGCTTCCTATAGTGTATTCTCTGTCCACTCCTCTTGATTTGCATATTTCTCTATTTTTGGTCTAGGTGTATGTACATAAGGTGTGGTACTTTGCTCCACTTTTAATTTTGAAATTATCCCTAAAGGATCATAAGACCATGTGAAACTCAATTTGAATTTCATTTGCTTTAGTAAAACATATGCCTCCTTTGTTGTTGCTTTGGTATTAACCATGAAAGGGCCAATGTGTGCCTTTTGCTTTCTTGATACAAAATGTAAGTCATCCATATTCATCATTTGCCTGATGTATTATAAAGCAAAGATTCTTATTGGCACAAAAATTGGTAACCTGTAAGGAGGGATTTCACATCCATATATCCTAATATTTGTATAGTTCTGGTAAAGATACCAGTCTCCAACCTCGGCTTGCTCGGTAAAATGTAAAACTCTCTTGATTTCTGTTGAAATCCTTGGTATAACATCACTGCTAAGAAGACATAAGGACACTTGCAAGAATTGATCTACAAAATTACTAAAGGAGTATTCTTCTGAATTCTTCCTCACCAAGGAAGACCAGTGAATGGCTGATCATGGTCTTCCTTGTTCATCCAACTTCTGTAATTGAAACTTTAATCTCTCTGCTTGATGAAATAACAACAAATATACAAGAACCGACAGGTGTTGGAATGCAAATTCAGCAGAAAACTTCAAAAATTGATCATGAATAACATCTGATAGAAACTGACTATAATTGAAATGATTGAGGGCTTCTTACCAATAGATAACACTGAGAAAAATCCTAATACTACTTCATCTACCCATTGATTTGTAGGATAACCTAATAAGAAAGCAACCATGGAAATAACCCACCTTGACATTTTAGGAAAGATAGAAGCAGAATATGTGCAGAATATGGGGGATTAGTTCTAGGTAACTCGGAATGCAAAAAGGACTCAAAAATACGGGCTCGTTGAGGGAATGCGAGTTTATGATATATCTCCATGAGTGAATCAATGGAAAAAGGATACAAGGAAGT